>JARQOD010003283.1:0-66833 GCA_033576555.1 Oophaga sylvatica | reverse complement strand
GGAAGTAGTGAAGTTTTGAAATGCCGACTTTGATGGAATGGTCGGCGGTCGTCATGTTACGTTTGCAGAGTCCCTGATGTGTCTAAACAGTATAAACTCCCCACAAGTGACCCCATTTTGGAAACTAGACCCAGCAAGGAACTTATCTAGATGTGTCGTGAGCACTTTGAACCCCCAAGGGCTACACAGAAGTTTATAACGCCCGGGCATGAAAATAAAAAAATCATATTTTTTCCACAAACATGATCTTTTAGTCCCAATTTTTTTATTTTTCCCAAGAGTAACAGGAGAAATTATACCCCAAAAGCTGTTGTCCAATTTGTCCTGAGTACACTGATATCCAATATGTGGGAGTAAACTACTGTATGGGCACACGTCGGGGCTCGGAAGGGAAGTAGTGACGTTTTGAAATGCCGACTTGATGGAATGGTCTGCGGGCGTCATGTTACGTTTGCAGAGCCCCTGGTGTGCCTAAACTGTGGAAACCCCCCAAATGACCCCATTTTGGAAACTAGACCACCCAAGGAACTCATCTAGATGTGTAGTGAGCACTTTGTACCCCCAAGTGCTTCACAGGTTTATAACCCAGAGCCATGAAAATAAAAAATCATTTTTTTTCCTCAAAAAATCATTTTTTAGCCCACAATTTTTTATTTTCACAAGGGTAACAGTAGAAATTGGAACACAAAAGTTGTTGTCCTGTTTGTCCTGAGTACGCTGGTACCAGATATGTGAGGGGGAACCACTGTTTGGGCACACGTCGGGGCTCAGAAGGGAAGTAGTGACGTTTTGTAATGCCAACTTGAAGGAATGGTCTGCGGGCGTCATGTTACGTTTGCAGAGCCCATCATGTGCCTAAACAGTAGAAACCCCCCAAGTGACCCCATTTTGGAAACTAGATCCCCCAAGGAACTCCTCTAGATGTGTGATGAGCACTTTGAATCTCCAAGTTCTTCACAGAAGTTTATAACGCAGAGCCGTGAAAATAAAAAATATTTTTTTTCTACAAACATGATCTTTTAGTCCCCAATTTTTTTTCCCTAAGGGTAACAGAAGAAATTAGACGCCCAAAGTTGTTGTGAAATTTTTTCTGTGTATGCTGATACCCCATATGTGGGGGTAAACCACTGTTTGGGCACACGTCGGGGCTCGGAATAAAGGGATTACTGTTTGACTTTTTGAACGAAAAATTTGCAGGAATCAATGGTGGCGCCATGTCGCGTTTGGAGACCCCCTGATGTGCCTAAATAGTGGAAACCCCTCAATTCTAACTCCAACCCTAACCCCAACACACCCCTAACCACAACCCTAACCCCTACACACCCCTAACCCTAATCCAAACCCTAACCATAACCCTAACCCCAACACACCCCTAACCCTAATCCCAACCCTAACCATAACCCTAACCACAAGCCTAACCCTAATCCGAACCCTAACCTCAAAACACCCCTAACACTAATCCTAACTCTAACCCTAACCACAAACCTAACCCTAATCCCAACCCTAACCCTAATTCCAACCCTAACCGAAATTCCAACCCTAACCCAAATTCCTACCCTAACCCTAATTCTAACTGTAACCCTAATTCTAACCCTAACCCTAATTCTAACCCTAATGCTAAGGCTAGGTTCACATTACGTTTTACCAGCCCGTTCAACACATAGCGTTGACGGGCTGGTAACGGTATAGAATAACGCGATCGCATTATGCTATACCCGCTATCGCAGATGAATCAGCAGATGATTCATCTGTGCTAGCGGTGACGGAGCCCAGACACTGCAGCCCGCGTCCGAGGCTCTATCACTGAATGACGGCACGTCGCGAACGCATGCCGCTTTATGGTATGCCTCGCGATGCGCCCTCAAATGGAGGTGAATGGCAGCATTAACGGACTGCGTTACACCACGTTATACCGCGGTGTAACGCAATCCGTCTAACTGACTGCCATAACGCAATATAAACCCTAACCCTAGTCCCAACCCTAACTGTAATTCTAACCCTAATGGAAAAATAAAAATAAAAATATTTTTATTTTATTATTGTTCCCTACCTATGGGGGTGATGAAGGGGGGGGTTATTTACTTTTTTTTTTTTTTTTGATCACTGTGATAGGGTCTATCACAGTGAACAAAATGTACTTTCATTCATTTATTGAATCTTCCGTTTTGGCGACCATGGACCGGGCAGGAGAGACGCCAGGAGGAAGACGGTGAATCCGGCGGTAACTGGGGGGGGATCGGAAGCCTGGGGGGTATCGGAGACCTGGGGGAGGGATCTGAGGCCTGGGAGGACCGAAAAAAATAGGAGGGGAGCATTTAGTGACGGCGGTGACCGGTCACCGCCATCTATGGGTGGCGGCGGCCGATCGCCGCCGTGACTTGGTGTGGGGGGGGTCGGATCTTTGTCTCCAGCCATGGCAGATGTTATTGCAGCATCGGCCATGGCTGGATTGTAATATTTCACCAAATTTCATTGATGAAATATTACAAATCGCTCTGATTGGCTGTTTCACTTTTAACAGCCAATCAGAGCGATCGTAGCCACGTGGGGGTTAAGCCAACCCCCCTGTGGTGAAGCACAAAGGGTCTTGTGCCTGCGGGTCGGGTGACCTTTCAGTGACCCCGGTCACCCGGCCCGCAGGAACGCGATCCTTTCATGACGCCACATAGGCGTCACAGGTCGGATTGGCACCGACTTTCATGACGCCTACGTGGTGTCACAGCTTGATCAGTGACATTAGGTTCATCGTACAATAACCCCAGAGCCTGAAAAAATACATCAACATCATTCAAAACAGGATCCCCAGGTGTCAGGGAAAAAGCCCAATCCTGAGGGTCGCCGCGCAGCAGAGAGATGACAATTTGAACCTGCTGTGCTGTGTTCCCTAAGGACTTAGGCTTTAAGGCAAAAAGACAACTGTGCAAACTGCATTGAGAGAAAAAAAAAATTCCTCCTCAGCACCCAGAGAAAAAGAGGGAAAAAAAAAATGTGACAAACTTTTTCCTCTTTACTATTTTTCCCTTCTGTGAGTACCATATCATTTTCAGTCTGGCCGGTAATACTGTTATGTTTCGGTAGCTGAGGAGAAACTGCAAAAAATAGCCAAAGTAGCACCAGAGAGGCTGGAAACTATTGGATTGCAGTAACCTAAACTAACCGCCACACTAGAAGTAGTCGTGGAGCGTACCTCCGGTGATCCTAGACGCCTCGTCACAGCGGGATAGATAGCTACACTAAAGGCAGAAAGATGAATGCTATCTGCCCCAGAGCAGAATCCCCAAAGAAATAGGAAGCCCCGAACATGTAATGGCGGTTAGACAAGAAGAAAACACGGACACAGACAGAAAATAGAATGAGCAAACGCTGGGGCCCAATCTGTCTAGATAGAAAATTATAGGAAAGAATTCTGACTGCAACCCAAAAAAACCCTGACTAAAATACCAACACTTCTGACTTAACAAAAAAACTGAGATCACACGATCTCTACCACCTAAATCAGATCTCTGGTGTAACACACAGCAACACAGCAAATAAAAAGTGACAAAGGAACAAAGCAAAAATGCAAACACACAATGAGCACAATTGCAGCGCAAGACCCCAAAAGGGGACTAGGCTGAAGTCCACTGCAAGCAGCAAACCAGAAGTGAAAATCCAACAGACGAAAAAAAAAAAAAAACACTTATCTGAATGAGAGCAGGGAAGCAAGCTGTGCTCCAAGCAAGAGCAAGAGGAACAATTGATTACCGGCAAGGCTGCTGGAAACTCAGGTCACTTGTATCATACCATTCAGAGCCAGCTGAAGGCCATTCAGTAATTAGTTTATTAGCCTCAGCAACCACCGGAGGGAGCCCCAGCTCAGAAGTCGCCTCCAAGGTATTCACAACACGTTCCGCAGACCCTAACATATAGTCTTTTGTGTCTGGATTAAATGTTCTCCATGGATCAGTTAGGTTAAGGGAGTTCAGGGAGATGTTAATCTTTCTAATCGCCTTTTGCGAAATGTTCTTGGAACCTGAAGACGAGTCCAAAGAGGAATTCAACGTGATGTTAAGATCTCCCCCAGTTACTAATAGACCCTCCTTAAATAACGCTATTGTCTCTAGAGTCTTGGAGAGCCACAACTCTTGGCGTCTGTTAGGAGCGTACAGGTTACGTAAGGTTACCATCGTGTTGGCCAGAAGTCCTTTAATCATAATAAAACGACCCTCTGGGTCCGAGAGCGTGTCTTTCCATTGGAAGGGTAATTTTCTGGCCAAAGCAATGCTGACTGCTTTCGAGGCAGAAGAGCTGATGCTATTGTACCAGATTGGGAATGGAGAGCGGGAGGTGTCAGGGGAGCGGCCCTTTTTAAAGTGAGTTTCCTGAAAAAAAAACAATTTTTGCATTGTCTTTCCTAAGGAGCAGCATGACCTGGCTTCTCTTGGCTGGGGAGTTCAGGCCTTTAATGTTGAATGAGGCTAATGTTAAGCTATCTAACGGAGAATGACTAGCCATGTGATTGTCGGGTGAGGGCATGTTGAGACAGATACTGAGAATTGCACCAATGTGGAGACCTCTGAAAACAATATAAACAACACATAAACAGTTATTAACATATTAGATCTTATCTGCAGTAGAGGGGGGACCCAGCTTTAAACCGAAAGCAGATAAGACAGTCCATCATAAAGGTTCAGCTAGCAGAGAAAAAACATCCGGTGGTGATCTTCTGTGGATCCTAAGAGACGCTGGGGAGAAAACCGGTTAGTATCATAACCGACTATACTTAGGGATCCTGTAAAAGAAAAGAAATAGCATGTAGAGAACAACAGTAGAAAAGATTCTGGTTAATTAGGGGGAGGTCAGTGAGACACAGAAGCGAGATGAGTTCAAGGTGTCCATCCCTCTTCACTCTCTCCTCCTCCCTGATCATATTACAGCGGCAACCAGGAGGACCAAATGTCAGGGATCTATGTTGTAGGGCGCCTTTGGCCCTGTTTCTTAACTCTGGGGGAGCCAGTCTTTTTCTGTGTGGACCAACCCTCCTCCTTCTGGAGTTGTGGAAAGGTACGAATCGTTTCCAGTGGCATCCAGGAGGGAGCATCCACCAACGGGATCTGTAGGGACTCCCAGTTGTTCTGTAGGTCCTCAGGGGATCGAATAGTGATCTGCCTTCCATCTTTTAAGACAGCAACTCCAAATGGGAAGAGCCATCTATAAGGGAGTTTATGTGCTCTCAGCGTGACTAGAAGTGGTTTCATTAGCCTTCTTTTGGCTAGGGTTGAAGGGGCTATATCTTGGAAAATTTGGTAAGGAGAGTTATCGTAGGAGAGAGGGCCCATTTCTCTTACCTTAGTGAAGATAGCATTTGTGTCGAAAAAGCTGAGAAGGCCACAGATAATGTCTCTTGGCGGGTCAGGAGGTTTTGGTTTTAGTGCCCTATGCACTCTTTCAATGACAATTTTGTCTGCTCTATCTTGACCAATTAAAGACGAAAAAATTTCTTTAGTGACCTTCTCGAGCGTCTCGGCGGCAAAAGTTTCCGATATTCCTTTAATTCTTACATTCTTCCTCCTACTTCTATTTTCTTGGTCCTCGATCGCCAGTAGGTTGTTATTTAATTGTTTTTGGTGATAGGAGACCTGCTCTTTCAGGGTTTCCGAGTATTCGGTCAGATCGGCTTGAGCAGATTCTAGCGACTCCACACTATGGCCTAGGTGTTTTAAGTCTGACCTAATTCCCTCTACTTCTTGCAGAAGTGGTTTCAAAGCCTGGGTCAGTGACTTTTTTAGAAAAGGTCTGGAGATGGGGACACTGTCCACGGGCCGAGAGTCACAGTCTGAGCTATCATCATTTGAGTCTGAGGTATCGGAGCGTAATTGCTCCATCTCTTATGTTTGCAGCTTTTTCAATGAAGATTGTTGGTTGTAAGGTTTTGCTTTCAGGTATTTATCAAGTTCCCCCTTGTTTACCGGCCTTGGTACTGCTAGAAGGCGCTGTAGGGCGCTCCTTATTTGTTTTAACCATGTTGAATTATGAGCGCGCCTTTGGGAGATCACCACGGGAACATCATTTACTTATGTTAGAACATTACTGGTATTGGAAAGTCTTTCGTTTGCTAGAGGCGCAGTTTTTTCAAAATGGACTTGAGAGTGACTTAATAATATATATAATGCTGCAAAATAATATATTATAATCCGCTTGAAAAAAAGCCTTCCAGGAGTGAAGGGGGGGGGGGCATTATTTCTATTGGGCGGGTCGTTGCCTCTCTCAGGATTCCCCTCTGTGAGGTTTTGGTTAGGGAAAATGGCGACCTCCACTCCTATATATTAAGAGAAATGGTGCCAAACCAGGGTCACTAAGCAGCTGGGCTATGTCCTGACTTACTGCACCAAGTGTGCTTTGCAGGGGGGTTGTGAATCCCCGAGGAGCCCCATGGTAGATGTGAGGGGCAAGATTATTTCACCACCTGCAGCTGGTGTATGATTCCTGGGGGGGCCCTGCGGGGGTTTTATGTCCACCCTTCAATGACCGTGGAGTCGACTCTCATGCAGGTAAGGTAGGGGAGAGTGGAGCCTGTTACCCCCCTCCAGGGGCCTATGACGCCTTGGAGTGGTCAGGAAGGGTTAACTCCTGTGATTTAGCGGCTACCGCCTTTCCCCTCAGAAGCTTCTCAATGTCCACACCTCTCACTGAGTTCAGACCCGAGCCCCTTCTCAGTTCCCGCCGCGTCCCTCGGGATGCGTCCTCCTGGTCTGCAGGGCCCGATTCCTCTGTCTCTCTTGGGCCTCTGGGTCTCCTCACGCGTGGGGAGGATGTCCGCCCAGCGTCCTCTGGCATTGGAGACTTTAGCAGCCGCAGCTCGGCTTCAGCCCGCCCTGCGTCTCCCCTCGGCTGAGGCCTCTCCTGTGTGCTTGAGGAATGTAGCCGGTCAGGAGCGCTGCTGGGGTCTTCACCTCTGATCAGGGCTTTCTAGAGGCTTAATAAATCACTCAGGGAGCGGATAGGAATGAAAGGAGGATATAATAAATGGTTTCCTATGGCCTGGGATCAGGAGCTCGAGTACTTCACGTCTTCTCCTGCTCGTGCCTAGGCCACGCCCCCACCTTCCTGGAATTCTGACCTCAGACTGCACTAATTTGAGGCAGAGAACCAGTTAATCAGCTACGTAATCACTCAAATAGCAGATGTGTAGCCCAGCTGCGCTTGGTGCCACATGTACCCAGGAGGATGCACAGAAAGGTAAATCACAAACACCTGATATTCATTCACATTCCACATTTCCCTATAGTGCCACCAGAGGGAGCCCCTTTAGACTATATAAGGGTGTGGGAGATGCAGCAGTGAGTCTTCTGATAGTAGTCTTCTGCTAGTGAGTCTTCTTCTAGCCAGACGGTCTTCTAGTCAGAGCTCAGTCTGAGCCAGTACTAGTTCGGATGAGTTGTGATTCCTGACAGATGAGACAGAGGAAGAAAGACGAGCTGTTACCTCAGAATAGACTGACTGTTAGTTCCTATGAACGTGGAAATTGACTCTCAGAGTGTGCACAGATCAGTCTGACGGAAAGTCCTGGTAGCTACTCTGGACAGAGCCTTTGAAGGAGAAGAAGGAAGGGAACTACAGTATTTGTAACAACGAGTCGACTGAGGAATGGTCAGTGAGAGGTGGATAGAAGGAAGCTGACAACTACGACTACTGTTGCCTGTGCTTATGTTAAGGGTGTGAGTAGGACGACGGGCGAGTGGAAAAAGGAGAAAGAGAGTGACTGAGGAGAAATAGCGACGATAGCTTATCCTCAACTCTGCACAACCGGACACCGGGTCCGAGCTTGCTAGTTCCTTCACGGCTAGTGGGAGAAACCGGAGACCATGCTGGACTTCAGGTCGCAGAGGGGCCCTTCAGTGCTGATACGTAACCGGGGTCAGGAAGAACAGGAATCAGGCCTGATCAGCCACATAGATTTAGTTCTGTCCACAAGAAGGCTCCACCACAATGTCAGCCGGGCGTAGCTGTTCTACACGGAGTTAAACTTGGCTTCATGCAGGTTAGAGACTCACACACATCAAGAAGTAAGGAGGCCTTACACCTACTCAGTGATTACTGGATGTGCATTCTCCACCCTGACAGCCTCCCGGAACGTGCCTGAACCCACAACAGTAAAGGTACAGAAAGAGACTTTTTGTGTGTGTATGCCTTATTGCCTGAACCCCTGCACCGCCATACATCTCGAGGGACCAGTCCCGCCTGTGGGGGACTTAACATCTTGCTGCCCAGTAACAACCCCTCAGAGAATCTACCCTGCAGCGCTGGTCAGGAACCACAGGTGGCGTCACGAACATTCTATAATCCCCTGTAAATATTCCCCCCTTTGAATGAGCGCCCAGGGCAACGGACCGAGCTGCGCTACCCGTGACCTCTCCCCCATTGAAGTGAATGGGCTCGGTGCCGAGTACCCCATAAGCCCTGGTACGTGCGACTCACAGACAAATGGAATAATCCCCGACACGTCCCAGCCCTGATTAGGAGGCTGAACTTTCACTCAACACACTGACAACTCCGATTTGATTGGATGGCTGAACTGTTTGTCACCATATTGACAGCTCAGCATAGCCCTGTCCTAGATTATGTTTTTTGCTCCTCTTATTCCCATAGCCATAACTTTTTTATTTTTCCATCAATATGGCCATGTGAGGGCTTGCTTTTTTGTCGGACGAGTTGCACTTTTGATGCACGAATGTCAACGTTGATTTTACCATATAGTGTACTGGAAAATGGGGAAAAAAATCCAAGGTGCGGTGAAATTGCAAAAAAAGTGGAATTTCACAATTGTTTTTTTTTTTTTTTTTACCATGTTCACCAAATGCTAAAACAGACCTGAAATTATGATTCTCCAGGCCATTACGAGTTCGAAGATTCCAAACATGTATAGGTTATTTTTTATTTAAGCGGTGAAAAAAAATCCAAAGTTTGTTAAAAAAATTTTTCAAAAATTGCATCATTTTCCAAGACCCATAGTTTTACTTTACACTTGCTTCAATAGTCTCCAAGGGAGACTAGTAGCTGCATTCTTCTGATCACCTGTGCTACACATAGGGCTGCAGCCGTGCTCTAAGTAGCAGAAATGCTCACTTGCTATGAGCGCCGACCGCTGAGTGGCGCTCATATATATCCGGCAATGACAACTACAGGGTTCTCCTGCAAACCCTGGGTTGTCATGCCAACCCATCGGCTACTCTCGGTCATGTGACATGGGTGACGATTGGTGGAATTAGTGACGTGCTTCTGGCGCGATCATTTAAAATACCGCTGTCAGAGATTGACAGCGGCATTTAACAGGTTAACAGACGTGGGTGGACTGCAATTGCACCCGCGGCTGTTTGTAGCACAGAACAGCTGTTGAAATAAGCTGACATGTGCAGAACATGTATGGTGCATGTCATGAAGAGGTTAAATAAACATCCTCCATAAAGACATTGCATATGTCTGTTAGCTCTCCATAAACTATCCTTGTAGCTTGGATACTATTAAAACTTTCAAAAGATAGTGAATGCCTGTGAGTAATCCTTTGCTCCAATTACAATGGGTAATGTTTCAAACTGCTGATAAAGATAAATCAAATTGGTAATTTACCTATTATTAAAAAAAAATCTGCATTCTCAAAAATGGAGGACTTTATAATTGTATAGTTTACTGCTTTTTGCTTAAATTATTATCTACTGCTGAAGTCTATCCTGGGCTGGGATAGTGCAATTTCAAGCTGTGTCCTATACACTGTGTTAAAAATTATTATGCAAAAATTGTTTAGGAGTGATAAGATAAGAATTGTTTTGTTTGTCAGTTAAACTCATTGATGGTGATGTGTGTCAGGGCTCTTTATATCACTGTAAGCAATTGCAGACACCTGTGCTAATTAGTTTGGCAGGTGTGTCCAATGAAAGGCAAGACTAATTAAGAAGGCTGTCCCACATTATTAAGCAGCCTACATTTTCTGCCAAAATGGGAAAGAAAAAGGATGTGTCGGCTGCTGAGAAGCAACAAATTGTGGAGTGTTTAGGTCAAGGCACGACTACAATCAACATTGCCAAGACACTTCATTGTGATCATCGCACAATCAAGAAGTATGTAGCTGATTCACAGTACACACGTGTGCGTGCTGATAAGGGAAAATTGAAGACTCTTTCCTACAGGCAATTACGTCAGGTTAAAAGAGCAGCGGCAAAAAAGCCTTGTCATAGCAGCAGACAAGTTTTTGAAGCTGCTGGTGCCTCCAACGTCCCCCGAACAACAAGATGCAGGGTCCTTCAGAGGTTTGCAGCTGTGCATAAGCCATCTTGTCGACCTCCTCTATCCACTGCACACAAGCACAAACGGCTCCAGTGGGCCAAACAATACATGAAGACTGACTTCAAAACTGTTTTGTTCACCGATGAGTGCCGTGCAACGCTCAATGGTCCAGATGGATGGAGTGGAGGATGACTGGTTGATGGACACCCCATGGAAACATGGCTACGGCGCCAACAAGGAGGAGGTGGAGTAATGTTTTGGGCTGGAATCATGGGGAGAGAGATTGTCGGCCCCTTTAGGATCCCTGAAGGGGTAAAGATGAACTCCATAGTGTATGTTGAGTTTCTCAAACAGCACTTCCTGCCATGGTTCAAGAAGAAGAACCGTGCATTCCGCAGCAAGATCATTTTCATGCATGATAATGCACCGTCTCATGCTGCACATAACACATCTGCATCTCTGGCTGCTATGGGCATAAAAGGGGACAAACTTATGGTGTGGTCCCCATGCTCCCCTGACCTCAACCCCATTGAGAACCTCTGGAGCATCATCAAAAGGAGTGTCTATGATGGCAGGAGGCAGTTCACATCTAAGCAACAGCTCTGGGAGGGTATTCTGTCCTCATGCAAAACAATTGAAGCAGAAACCATCCAAAACCTGACAAATTCAATGGCCGAGAGAGTTCAGAAGCTCCTTTCGAACAAGGGGTCCTATGTGCAAATGTAACATCACCTAGAATAAAGTTTTGAGTTGAAAACTGTTTGATTTCAGTTTGTAAGAACCTGCTAATGCTTATAATTTCAAAAATGACCATTTTTTTGTTCTTTATTAAAATGAAAAGGTTGAAAACTCTGCTGTGCATAATAATTTGGAACATGCATTTTGAGTGCAGTTTGAGTGTTTTATTTTTTAAAAAATATACTGTTATCATAGGCAGTTTGTACAAAAACCTTTCAATTGTACTCTAATAGTTATTTGACTGGAAAATTACAATGACTGCAATTCATATAGGTAATTTGGGAAAATCTGAGAAAATATTATTTGCATAATAATTTGGAACACAGTGTAGAGCTTGTAAGTGCTGCTCTGAAGCTGGGTGGAAATTTCAGTGGCCTTCTGCTCCGCTGATAATTAAGTCAACTTGCTAGCAGCTGCAGAGAATGCACAAATTCAGGAGTGGCTCTGATCTGGACTGTCAGTCCAAAGGAAAGCACCGCCACCCAGAAGCAGGAAGCTAGGAGGTAGAGGAGTGCACTCCTAAAGTTTGACGACCAGGCAACTCTTTTAAGATTTCGTTTGTATATGGAATTCTGTATAACCCCTTCCTGAATTGGATCATTTCTATCTTTGTGCTTTCATTTCTTCTTCCTTGTCTTCCCAGAGCCATAACTTATTTATTTTTCTGTCCACATGAGAGTTTGATTTTGTGGCACGAGTTGTACTTTTGAATAACACCCTTTTATTTTACCGCATACTGTACTGGAAAACGGGAAAAAAATTTCAAGGGCGGTGAAATTGTGAAAAAAAAATGCAATTCTGACATTGTTTTTTGGGAATTAGTAGTGAGTAATGCGACAGCTAGTACATTTCTGTAATAATTTACGTTTTTCTGTTGTAAATTATGATGACTCTGTTGGCTGCGCTCTGCTACGTCTCTCCCTGCAAATGTACGCCCAATCTTCAAAATATCAGTGGCAAAATTTAACAATCAGGACTGTGTGCCATTATTTATATTACAAAAATGAAATTAATAAAAATGCAAGTTTTATTAATCACAAAAAAACTAAATTTTGCAGAAATTGATGGCCATATAAAAATACCTAAAAAATTTAAAAGTATATAAAAAAGAATGTACAACTTTTGATGTCTACTACATTAAAAACTCCATTGACATTCGAAGATATGAACTTCCAGTTGGAGAGACCATGCGTATAAACAAGGTCCTCCACTTTGCCAATAGCCTTCTCCCAAACAAAAAACCCCTATGTGTGTCTAGTTTTGAGCAAAAATGCATTAGTGATTAGTGATGAGCGAGTATGCTCGTTGCTCGGGTGGTCTCCGAGTATTTGGAAGTGCTTGGAGATTTAGTTTCTGTTGCCGCAGCTTCATGATTTATGGCTGCTAGACAGCTTGAATACATGTGAGGAATGCCTGTTTGTTAAGGAATCCCCACATGTATTCAGGCTGTCAAATAGCCGCAAATCATGCAGCTACGGCAACAGAAACTAAATCTCCGAGCACTTGCAGATACTCAGAGATCACCCAAGCAACGAGTATACTCGCTCATCACTATTAGCGATCCAATGGGAAAAGGAACCATATCCTCAATATACTCAATTCTTAACCCACCCTACGATGAGAAAAAACTGAACTTTATGATACAATGGGAAGAGGAGATGGGATTTGATCTGCCACTAGAGGACTGGAGATCCTGTTGTGATACATTGTCCAAGGGGAGCCATCAATCATCCCTTGTAGAGACTTCATTGAAGGTTCTGCACAGGACATACCTTGTTCCAGCCAAACGTCACATTATATACCCAAATGTATCAGCGCTGTGTTATCGGGGCTGTAATCTACCGGGGGATATGAAACACATCTGGTGGACCTGTCCAGTGGTCTCGGACCTCTGGCATAGAGTGAAACACATTGTGGATCAATTGACAGGCAGGAAAACTCCCTTAGAACCTCCGATCTTTCTCCTTGGGGTAAAACACCCATCTCTTCCTAGAGATCTCCATAAATTGGTTAACTTCCTTTTCATGGCCACCAAAATTCATATAGGGGCAAAATGGAAATCCCCAACGCTGTCACTATTACTTGTTAAAGAAAGGATGAACAATAGAACAATATTATGCTCTATGAACGCATTGAAGCTACTAGAAACGACATGTGGGATCAGTTTTTTAAAATTTGGGGGCCATGTATAGATTTAGAAACAAACACACAAATGGACAAGATCTTGCGCATATCACCATAATATCTCTGGACTGTGGAGGTGGGAAATTGGATCTAGACCAGTGTTTCTCAACTCCAGTCCTCAGGACCCACCAACAGGTCGTGTTTTCAGGATTTCCTTAGTATTGCAAAGGTGATGGAATTAATGCTTGAACAGGTGATAAAATTATCACCTGTGCAATACTAAGGAAATCCTGAAAACATGACCTGTTGGTGGGTCCTGAGGACTGGAGTTGAGAAACACTGGTCTAGACTTAGAACCAAAGTATATAATTATTATATGTTTGTCCTTGGTTCGTAGTGCAGATGAGATCGGAATGAAACATCCATTAAAATTAGGCTACCGAAAAAGTACTAAAGTTACTTTAATGTACACTGTGGATTTAATGTTCCCCCTCCTTACTGTGTTATCCTCTTGTTGTAGTTGTCTTGTTTCTACCCCTATAGGTTATGTATATGTCATGATAAGTTAAAAATTCCCCTGCGAGGGAATATGTTTCTAAGTATTCTGTTCTTTAAAATTATAAATTTCAATAAAACCATTTTGAAACTAAAAACTCCATTGACTCCAAAAACGCATTAAAAAGCCATTATATCATTACATTTATAAAGCAGGTGTGTGTGCGTATATATACCTATGTATATATGTATATATATGTGTGCACTAAAATAACAAAGGAGTGGCTTCTGAACAACTCTGTGACCATTCTTGACTGGCCCAACCAGAGCCCTGACCTAAACCCAATTGACCTGATGGAACTGGAGAGGATCTGCAAGGAAGAATGGCAGAGGATCCCCAAATCCAGGTGTGAAAAACTTGCTGCATCATTCCCAAGAAGACTCATGGCTGTACTAGCTCAAAAGGGTGCTTCTACTCAATACTGAGCAAAGGGTCTGAATACTTATGACCATGTGATATTTCAGTTTTTCTTTTTTAATAAATTTGCACAAATTTCTACATTTCTGTTTTTTTTCAGTCAAGATGGGGTGCAGAAAGTACATTAATGAGAAAAAAACAAAAAACTTTTTTAATTTACCAAATGGCTGCAATGAAATAAAGAGTGAAAAATTCAAAGGGTTCTGATTACTTTCCGTACCCACTGTGTATATTATATCTTAATTCCTATTCAGGGAAAAAGCCTCCTGTGATACTGCTTACACCTGTGCCTCATTATATCGCCTCACTGCAGTAACTCCATTCTGCAATGAGGCGGATATGAGGAGCTCCTGGCATCGCCTCCATTCTAATCATTTCAGTGAGAAGCCATCTAGATTGGAGTTGCTGCTTTGAGATTCCCCTTCCAGCCAGGGACATACATAGAAAACATGGGATCCCAAAGCAGAAGTTCTAATTGGCCACCCCCACCCCCCCCAAAAAAAAGAAAATCATATTTGGTGGGGTTACAGAATAGCATATGTGACATTTTGCAGCCCTTACAGAGTAATTTTCCTCCTACTGAAGCCCATAGATTGGTCTTTCATTGCATTCAAAAAATGTGACACCAACAAAAGTGCCCCCATTGATTATAAAATAAATAAAATACTCACCTCTCCCCTTTCCCCCATTGCTCTGGTCTCTGAAGCCTGTGTTTTGAAGCTCTTTGCGACTCTGAATAGCGGCGCGATTAAATGATGCTATCGCACCTGCTGCGCTGAGATGTCAAGAGCTCAGACACAGGGAAGAATAATGGAAGAGGGAGCTTACAGCTTCCCTCTTTTATTATTGCATTTATCCGTTTACATCCAGGATGTCGATACAGTTGAACTTGTGATACTGGGTGGACTCTCTCCAACCCTTGGGCCCCATAGCAGCTGCATGATTTTCTGCTACCGGTGATGCTCTGCTGCTTCCATCAACTCCATTCTAGTTAAATCAGAACTGAACTGTCTAGATTGGAATTGCTTCTGTGAGATCCTCGGGAGACAAATACCACAGGCCACAAACAGTTGAAGACAGACCGCAGCCGTGGTGATAATACATTAAGATGCCAGAAGGTGAGAATCAGACAGGAGACTTCGATTTAAAAGCACCACTCCAGCAGTGACATTAAAAAAAATGCTGGAGTGGTTCTTTAAGGGTATGTGTCCACGTTCAGGAAACAGTCCGGATTAGCTGCGTGTTTGACGCTGTGCGTTGGCGCAGCGTCAAACACGCAGCGTCCAGATGTTACAGCATAGTGGAGGGGATTTCAAGAAATCCCGTCTCCACTATGCTGCAAAACACGCAGGCGGAAGACCTGCGTTTCCGGACATGCGGCGTGTCTTTTTAGACCGCAGCATGTCCTATTCCCTTGCGGCAACGCTCGTCGCCGCAAGGGAAATAACACAGGGCTATGTAGCCCTGCGGTCATTCCGGATGTGTTCCGGATGTGTTCCATGAACACATCCGGATTGACCGCGCGTTCACTAGGGGGCGGGGCTTTGGGCGGAGCGGACTTTCCCTCCGTCCAAAGCGCTGTGTTTCCTGATTGTGGAAACACAGCCTAAGTATTTCCTGTGGTTTTTTTGCAGCAAAAACTGCAGGATTTCTTAGTACCAACTAAGCGAATGAGATTCCTGGCGTCTCATGCACACGATGATGTAGATTTGAAGCAGTTTAAAGTCTGCAGCATGTCAATTCTTTCAGTGTTTTTCACCAATGCAATGGGAAAAAGAAAAGCAAGTAAAAAATGCATAAAAAATGCAAGTAGAACATGAGGTAAAGCCGCTTGTGTTTTATATTGCACTTGTCCTGCTTCAAGACAAGTTTTGGTGCAAAAATGTCTGCAGTAAATACTTTATGTGTGCACATACCCAAACACAATTTCATACACACAAATTCAGATATATGCCTCATATATACACAACAGAAACATGCAGTACGCGGCACATTTATTAGACATATACATCACATGTGCTGTGCATATATTACACACATGTACACTGTAGAGGACTGGGTATCCTGCATCCTCAGCGAGTGCAGCAGCCGGAGCAGTCCAGCGAGTGCAGCAGCATTCGGAGCAGAGCAGCGAGTGCAGCAGCAGCCAGAGCAGTCCACCGAGTGCAGCAGCAGCCGGAGCAGTCCAGGGAGTGCAGCAGCATTCGGAGCAGAGCAGCGAGTGCAGCAGCAGCCGGAGCAGAGCAGAGAGTGCAGTGGAGCAGCCGGATCAGTCCAGGGAGTGCAGCAGCATTTGGACAGAGCAGCAAGAGCAGCAGCAGCCAGAGCAGTCCAGAGAGCGCAGCAGCATTCGGAGCAGAGCAGCGAGTGCAGCAGCAACCGGAGCAGAGCAGAGAGTGCAATGAAGCAGCTGGAGCAGTCCAGGGAGTGCAGCAGCAGCATTTGGAGCAGAGCAGCAAGTGCAGTAGCATTTGGAGCAGAGTAGCGAGTGCAGCCACAGCCGGAGCAGAGCAGTCAGTCAGAGCAGAACAGGGAGAACAGCAGAGAGTGCAGCAGCAGCCGGAGCAGTCCAGCGAGTGCAGCAACATTCGGAGCAAAGCAGTAATTGCAGCAGCAGCAGTGCAGCCGGAGCAGAGCAGTGAGTGCAGCAGCAGCCGGAGCAGAGCAGTGAGTGCAGCAGCAGCCAAAGCACAGCAGCAAGTGCAGCAGCAGTCGGAGCAGAGCAGCGAGTGCAGCAGTAGCCAGAGCAGAGCAGTGAGTGCAGCAGCAGCTGGAGCAGTCGAGCGAGTGCAGCCGCAGCAGCCGGAGAAGTCAAGCGAGTGCAGCAGTAGCCGGAGCAGAGCAGCGAGTGCAGCAGCAGCTGGAGCAGTCCAGCGAGTGCAGCAGCAGCAGCTGGAGCAGTCCAGCGAGTGCATCAGCAGCCAGAGCAGAGCAACGAGTGCAGCAGAATTCGGAGCAGAAACAAAGTGTGAGAACTGGACTGGGTGAGACATACTGCCCGCATATCTCACCCAGTTCGGGCCCCTCCTTTTCTTTTTGCTTCTGCTAACCAGGCCCATACACCAGTAAGGGTAGTAATGTTCGGATTGCCGCCCTGGGTGTAGTATATAGTTGACCTGTCAGCTCTCCCGTGTGGTGTAGTAGGCCGGGGTCACACACAACATCTAAAAAATCGGACCGTTTTAGTCGGACGATTATCGCTCAAAAGTTTCATTAACATTGATCCGTCTGTCATCCGATTGTACTGCAATGATTGCGATTTAGTCGCATCTGAGCGTACGTTTCACATTCGATTGACATCCGACTTGCGAGATTTTGTCGGTGGCTAGCAAAACCAACATATAATGGATCCAAATGAATAGTTTTAAAATAACAAAATAAAGAATAGATATATACACATAGAATACATATATATATATCTATATATCTATATATATGTCATTGTGACATATATATAGATATATAGATATATATATTTATAGTTCATACACTTCTAAAGAGTATAATAGCTGCTAATTCAATTGCTGGCTTTTGTGAAATTACAGACCCGACATGACACATGGTTTACATACAGTTAACCATGTCATTTCATGTAGTTTGATATATGGTTTTCACTAACAATGACATGAGTATATGTGTGCAAAATTTCATACATGTAGGGGTTAATTAAAGGTGTAAATTCGTTGAAAAAAAATGCTTGTGCAGTCCAGCGAGTGCAGCAGCAGCCGGAGCAGTCCAGCGAGTGCAGCAGCCGGAGCAGTCCATGGAGTGCAGCAGCATTTGGAGCAGAGAATCGAGTGCAGCAGCATTCGGAGCAGAGCAACGAGTACAGCAGCATTCCGAGCAGAGCAACGAGTACAGCAGCATTTGGAGCAGAGCAACGTGTACAGCAGCATTTGGAGCAGAGCAACGAGTACAGCAGCCGGAGCAGTCCAGAGAGTGCAGCAGCCGGAGCAGTCCAGCGAGTGCAGCAGCCAGAGCAGTCCAGCGAGTGCAGCAGCAGCCGGAGCAGTCCAGCGAGTGCAGCAGCAGCAGCTGGAACAGACCAGCAAGTGCAGCTGCAGCAGCCGAGGCAGTCCAGCGAGTGCAGCAGACGGAGAAGTCCAGTGAGTGCAGCAGCCATAGCAGTCCAGCGAGTGCAGCAGCCGGAGCAGTCCAGCGAGTGCAGCAGCAGTAGCCAGAGCAGTCCAGCAAGGGCAGCAACAGCAGCCGGAGCGGTCCAGAGAGTGCAGCAGCATTCAGACAGAGCAGCGAGTGCAGCAGCACCCGGAACAGCCCAGTGAGTGCAGTAGCAGCCAGAGCAGTCCAGCGAGTGCAGCAGCATTATGAGCAGAGCAGCAAGAGCAGGAGCAGTCGGAGCTGAGCAACGACTGCAGCCGAAGCAGAGCAGTGAGTGCAGCAGCAGTCGGAGGAGAGCAGAGAGTACAGCAGCAGCCTGAGCAGAGAGTGCAGCAACAGCTGGAGCAGAGCAGCGAGTGCAGCAGCAGCCGGAGCAGTCCAGCGAGTGCAGCAGCATTCAGAGCAAAGCAGTAATTGCAGCAGCAGCAGTCGGAGCAGAGCAGCGAGTGCAGTTAGAGCAGAGCAGTGAGTGCAGCAGCAGTCGGAGCAGAGCAGCAAGTGCAGCAGCAGCCGGAGCAGAGCAGTGAATGCAGAAGCAGCTGGAGCAGTCCAGCGTGTGTAGGAGCAGCAGCCAGAGCAGTCCATCGAGTGCATCAGTAGCAGCCGGAGCAGAGCAGTGAGTGCAGAAGTGTGGAGCCCAGCTGCGCTTGGTGCCACAAATCCTAGAAGGGTGCACTAAAGGATTCATCCACAAGAGACCCTCAGAGCATTCACACAACTTCTCCCTTCTTCAGACCACCAGAGGGAGCCTGTATAAGTAGAATAAAAGGAGGGAGAAGGCAGGAAGTTAACACACTCTAGAGAGTCCACTCTAGACTCTGAACAGAACACTCTGAGACACAGAAACAGGTCAGTCTGCAGTGTGAGCCTCACTCAGCTCAAGTCAGCTAGCTAGGAGCGTGCCGACGCTCTAGAGAGCAGCAGAAGGGGCAGCCAGCTAACTGCCAGTGTGTATAGCCTAGTGAGGGCCCGAGTAGGCCAAAGGCTAGAGGAGAGAGTAGCAAGGGGGCAGAGGAGTCTTACCAGCTCATCCCAGAAAGCACATACCGGACACCGGGTCCGAGCTTACAGGGATCTTTATGACCCCGTAGGAGACAACGGGAATTCCTGGAGGACTACAGGTCCCAGGAGCACACAAGAGCTGATACATAACAGAGCCATGGGACACGGAGACCCTACAAGCAGGGAGTGTGTACTCCAGGAGAAGGCCTACCACAAAGTCAGCTGGTGCAGGACAGAGACAAAGTTAGGCCTAGCTACAGGCAGGTGTTGTGAATGTGTTAGAAATGAATTCTAAGCAGAAGCTCCCTCTGGTGGTTACAAACAGTACTGAACCATTTATTGAGGATTGGCAATCAGGAGTTACAGACTGGTCTTATATAAGGGAGGTTCCCTCCCATCATGGTGGCCGGTGATCAATTGTTCTTGTCTCAACTGTGGTTCCTGGTTCACTTGGAAGCTTGCTGAGTCTTGCCTCTTCTCCTGCTCTCAGATAAGATTTTTCTGTTTTTTGTTTTTGTGCTTGCCATTTGCATATTTCTCTGCATTTCTGTGAGGTTGGCCAGGTCTTCCCCCCTGGGGGGCTTGGGCTCCTCTCGGTTCTTCCTGAGCCACTGTTATTTGTTCATTTGCCTTTTCCAGTTTTTTCAGTGGCTGCGGCTTAGTTTTGTTACACCAGAGAACTAATTTAGGTGGTAGAGGTCGTGTGATCTCAGGTGTTTTTGCAATTAGTAGAGTTGGTATTTTTTAGGGTTTTTTGGATTGCAGTAAGTGTCCTTCCTATCCTTTTCTGTCTAGGAAGATTGGGCCCCAACGTTTGCTCATACTATTTTCTGTCTGTGTCTGTATTTCCTCTTGTCTAACCGCCATTACATGTTTGGGGGCTTCCTATGTTCTTTGGGGATCTGCTCCGGGGCAGATAGCTTTCCTCTTTCTATCTTTAGGTGTAGTTAACCTCTCAGGCTGTGACGAGGCATCTAGGACCAACGTAGGAACGCTCCACGGCTGCCTTTAGTTGTGGTGGTTAGTCAGGGTACTGCAATCAGTAGATTCCAACCTCTCTGGTGTATTGCCGTTTTTGCCTGCTCTCCTCAGCTAACAAATCATAACAGTATCACCGGCCAAACTGAAAATTATATGGTACTCAACAGAAGGGAAAAATATCTTATCTGAGAGCAGGAGAAGAGGCAAGACTCAGCAAGCTTCCAAGTGAACCAGGAACCACAGTTGAGACAAGAACAATTGATCACCGGCCACCATAATGGGAGGGAACCTCCCTTATATAAGACCAGTCTGTAACTCCTGATTGCCAATCCTCATTGAATGGTTCAGTACTGTTTGTAACCACCAGAGGGAGCTTCTGCTCAGAATTCATTTCTAACACATTCACAACAGGCAGGTCAGAAACTTACTACAGAGAGGCAAGAAACAGGAGGCCCTACACCTGCTCACTGGGGAGAATCCGGTCGTGCACCCTTCACCTTACAGTGCTCCGGGATGTTCCTGCACTAACTCCAGTAAAGGTGCAGAAGTGACTTGTGTGTGTGCTCCCATTCTTGTTCTTACCCGGCTGGGATCCGTCCGTCCTGCATCCCTACACTTACACTGCCCTGAAGGCCCGCTCCATCTGTGGGGAGTGATACCACCTAAGCTGCCACAACACCGGCCTCAGTGGACTGCTGCAGCGCTGGTGATCCTCACCAGACACCACAGGTGGTGTCACGATTCACTGACATTATCCCCTGTAAATATCCACTTTTTTAGGGTGAGCGCCCAGGGCCACGAACCGAGCCGTGGCCACCGTGACATCCCCCATAGAGATCAACGGGCTTGGGTCCGAGTACCCCACAGCCCTGGTTGGGCGGCTCAGAAGCAGCTGGAGCAGTCCAGCGTGTGTAGGAGCAGCAGCCGGAGCAGTACATCGAGTGCATCAGTAGCAGCCGGAACAGTGCAGTGAGTGCAGCAGCAGCAGCCGAAGCAGTCCAGCAAGTGCAGCAGCAGCAGCTGGAGCAGTGAGTGCAGCAGCCGAAGCAGTCCAGCGAGTGCAGCAACAGCAGCCGAAGCAGTCCAGTGAGTGCAGCAGCAGCCAGAGCAGTCCAGCGAGTGCAGCAGCCGGAGAAGTCCAGCGAGTGCAGCAACCGGAGCAGTCCAGCGAGGGCAGCAGCAGCCGGAGTAGTCCTGCGAGTGCAGTAGCTGGAGCAGTCCAGCGAGTGCAGCAGCCAGAGCAGTCCAGCGAGTGCAGCAGCCTGAGCAGTCCAGCGAATGCAGCAGCAGCCAGATCAGTCCAGCGAGTGTAGCAGTTTTCGGAGCAGAGCAGCAAATGCAGCAGCAGTGCTGGAGCAGAGCATCAAGTGCAGCAGCAGCCGGAGTAGTCCTGTGAGTGCAGTAGCTGGAGCAGTCCAGCGAGTGCAGCAGCCAGAGCAGTCCAGCGAGTGCAGCAGCCAGAGCAGTCCAGCGAGTGTAGCAGTTTTCGGAGCAGAGCAGCGAATGCAGCAGCAGTGCTGGAGCAGAGCATCGAGTGCAGCAGCAGCCGGAGCAGTCCAGCGAGTGCACCAGCAGCAGCAGCTGGAGCAGTCCAGCGAGTGCACCAGCAGCAGCCGGAGCAGTCCAGCAAGTACAGCAGCAGCCGGAGCAGTCCAGCGAGTGCAGCAGCCAGAGCAGTCCAGCGAGTGCAGCAGCAGTAGCCAGAGCAGTCCAGCGAGTGCTGCAGCCGGAGTAGTGCAGCGAGTGTAGCAGCTGGAGCAGTCCAGCGAAGTGAAGCAGCATTCGGAGCAGAGCATCGAGTGCAGTAGCATTCGTAGCAGAGCAACAAGTTCAGCAGCATTCGGAGCAGAGCAGCGAGTGCAGCAGCAGCCGGAGCAGTCCAGCCAGTGCAGCAGCATTCGGAGCAGAGCAGTGACTGCAGCCGGAGCAGAGCAGTGAATGCAGCAGCAGTGGGAGCAGACCAGAGAGTACATCAGCAGCTGGAGCAGAGCAGCGAGTGCAGCAGCAGCTGGAGCAGTCCAGCGAGTGCAGCAGCATTCGGAGCAAAGCAGTGAGTGCAACAGCATTCTGAGCAGAGCAGCGAGAGCAGCAGCATTCTGAGCAGAGCATCGAGTGCAGCAGCATTCTGAGCAGAGCATCGAGTGCAGCAGCATTCGGAACGGATCAGCGAGTGCAGCAGCATTTCGAGCAGAGTCACGAGTGCAGCAGCATTCGGAGCAGAGCAACAAGTTCAGCAGCATTCGGAGCAGAGCAGCGAGTGCAGCAGCAGCGGAGCAGTCCAGCCAGTGCAGCAGCATTCGGAGCAGAGCAGTGACTACAGCCGGAGCAGAGTAGTGAGTGCAGCAGCAGTGGGAGCAGACCAGAGAGTACATCAGCAGCTGGAGCAGAGCAGCGAGTGCAGCAGCAGCCAGAGCAGTCCAGCGAGTGCAGCAGCATTTGGAGCAAAGCGGTGAGTGCAACAGCATTCTGAGCAGAGCAGCGAGTGAAGCAGCATTCTGAGCAGAGCATCGAGTGCAGCAGCATTCGGAGCGGAGCAGCGAGTGCAGCAGCATTTCGAGCAGAGTCACGAGTGCAGCAGCATTCGGAGCAGTGCAGCGAGTGCAGCAGCTGCCGGAGCACAGCAGTGAGTGCAGCAGCAGTAGGAGCAGAGCAGGGAGTGCAGCAGCAGTCGGAGCACAGCCGGGAGTGCAGCAGCAGCCGGAGCAGTCCAGCCAGTGCAGCAGCATTCGGAGCAGAGCAGTGACTGCAGCCGGAGCAGAGCAGTGAGTGCAGCAGCAGTGGGAGCAGACCAGAGAGTACATCAGCAGCTGGAGCAGAGCAGCGAGTGCAGCAGCAGCTGGAGCAGTCCAGCGAGTGCAGCAGCATTCGGAGCAAAGCAGTGAGTGCAACAGCATTCTGAGCAGAGCAGCGAGAGCAGCAGCATTCTGAGCAGAGCATCGAGTGCAGCAGCATTCTGAGCAGAGCATCGAGTGCAGCAGCATTCGGAACGGAGCAGCGAGTGCAGCAGCATTTCGAGCAGAGTCACGAGTGCAGCAGCATTCGGAGCAGAGCAACAAGTTCAGCAGCATTCGGAGCAGAGCAGCGAGTGCAGCAGCAGCCGGAGCAGTCCAGCCAGTGCAGCAGCATTCGGAGCAGAGCAGTGACTACAGCCGGAGCAGAGTAGTGAGTGCAGCAGCAGGTGGAGCAGACCAGAGAGTACATCAGCAGCTGGAGCAGAGCAGCGAGTGCAGCAGCAGCCGGAGCAGTCCAGCGAGTGCAGCAGCATTTGGAGCAAAGCGGTGAGTGCAACAGCATTCTGAGCAGAGCAGCGAGTGAAGCAGCATTCTGAGCAGAGCATCGAGTGCAGCAGCATTCGGAGCGGAGCAGCGAGTGCAGCAGCATTTCGAGCAGAGTCACGAGTGCAGCAGCATTCGGAGCAGTGCAGCGAATGCAGCAGCTGCCGGAGCACAGCAGTGAGTGCAGCAGCAGTAGGAGCATAGCAGGGAGTGCAGCAGCAGTCGGAGCACAGCCGGGAGTGCAGCAGCAGCCGGAGCAGAGCATCGAGTGCAGCAACCGGAGCAGTCCAGCAAGTGCAACAGCAGCAGCCGGAGTAGTCCAGCGAGTACAGCAGCAGCCGGAGCAGTCCAGCGAGTGCAGCAGCCGCAGCAGTCCAGCAAGTGCAGAAGCAGCCAGAGCAGTCCAGTGAGTGCAGCAGCAGCAGCGGAGCAGTCCAGCGAGTGCAGCAGCAGCAGCTGGAGCAGTCAGCGAGTGCAGCAGCAGCCAGAGCAGAGCAACGAGTGCAGCAGAATTCGGAGCAGAAACAAAGTGTGAGACCTGGACTGGGTGAGACATACTGCCCGCATATCTCACCCAATTCGGGCCCCTCCTTTTCTTTTTGCTTCTGCTAACCAGGCCCCATACACCAGTAAGGGTAGTAATGTTCGGATTGCCGCCCTGGGTGTAGTATATAGTTGACCTGTCAGCTCTCCCGTGTGGTGTAGTAGGCCGGGGTCACACACAACATCTAAAAAATCGGACCGTTTTAGTCGGACGATTATCGCTCAAAAGTTTCATTAACATTGATCCGTCTGTCATCCGATTGTACTGCGATGATTGCAATTTAGTCGCATCTGAGCGTACGTTTCACATTCGATTGACATCCGACTTGCGAGATTTTGTCGGTGGCTAGCAAAACCAACATATAATGGATCCAAATGAATAGTTTTTAAATAACAAAATAAAGAATAGATATATACACATAGAATACATATATATAGATATATATATATATCTATATATATGTCATTGTGAATATATAGATATATATATTTATAGTTCATACACTTCTAAAGAGTATAATAGCCGCTAATTCAATTGCTGGCTTTTGTGAAATTACAGACCCGACATGACACATGGTTTACATACAGTTAACCATGTCATTTCATGTAGTTTGATATATGGTTTTCACTAACAATGACATGAGTATATGTGTGCAAAATTTTATACATGTAGGGGTTAATTAAAGGTGTAAATTCGTTGAAAAAAAAATGCTTGGGCTCCCACGCTATTTTCTCCACCAGACAGGCAAAGCCAGCGAGTGGGGGCAGATAATTATAGCCTAGCGAGGGTGCATTGATTTTGTGTCCCCCCCTGGCTGCTAACATCTGCCCTCAACCACCCCAGAAAAGGCAAATCTATAATTAGATGCGCCCTTTCTGGCACTTAACCTGTCTATTCCCATTGCATTGTAGCGGTGGCTAATGGGTTAATAATAGGTTAAAGCCACCTTGCTATTGGAAGGTCACTTTAAGCCAGGTTATAATTGAGAGTTGTCAATTAGACAACTCTCAATTATTAATTCTATTGTTGTTGCACAGCTTCTGAATCCACACCTTTACAGTAGAAAACTTCACAGAGCAGGCTGCATGGGAAAACAAGCTTTTACTTCTTACAACATGAAGTAAAAGAAGAATGCACATTTCAGCATTGCATCAGGAAAACAGGAAACGAAAGTGAAAGTACAAGTGAGACTATTTCTTATACAATGCAATAAACAGAAGGAAACGTTACACAACATCGCCATCTACTGTCAGGTCAGCATAAAGTCCTCCTTTTACTTATAATAAGTCCTAATCTGTTGCATCTGTTGCATATGCCAACACCCTTTCTCAACAATAAGGACTTATTCAATCAAACCCAACTTTTTTATTAGACTCTGATGTTTATCAGCATTCAACGCCTTTGTGAAAATGTCTGCTGTTATTTCTTCAGTAGGACAATACTCCAACTTCAAGACTCCTTGGTCCTGATGATCTCTCAAGAAATGATATTTCACATCAATATGTTTGGTTCTTGGATTAACACTTTCCATCTGAGCAAGAACAAGACATCCTTGATTGTCCTCTTTTAGTTTTGTTGGTTCCAACAGTGGTTGTCCTAGGTCTGTTAACAATTGTCTTAACCACAGTACTTCTTGACTCGCATGTGCTGCTGCAACATATTCTGCTTCTGTTGAAGACAGTGTCACAATTGACTGTTTCTTACTTGTCCAACTTATTGGTCCCCCTGAGAGAAAAAAAATATGTCCACTGGTAGATCTTCTGTCAGTTGGATCTCCAGCCCAATCTGCATCAACATATCCTGTTAAAATGCAATTATCACCTGTGGGTAATTTCAGCTTAACATTGCTAGTTCCTTTCAAATAACGTATTACTCTCTTCACGGCATTCCAATCAGCTTTATTTGGTTTTGATACCTTTTTACTCAGGATTCCTACTGCTGCTGCAATGTCTGGTCTTGTAATGGTCGCTAGATACAGTAGTTTTCCTATTGCTGTTCTGTATTCTTCATTGTTTGGTAGCATATTTTTTTCACTGTTCATCTCTTTGAGATAATTAGTTTCCATTGGAGACTTAACTGTTTTTGCATCCTTTAGTCCAAATTTTTCTGTTATGTCTTGAATCATGTGATTTTGATTCAGTAGGAAACTTCCGTCTTCTTCTCTTTCTATCTGTATTCCTAGGTACTGTTTCACATTTCCTAAGTCTTTGATTTCAAAATGTTGCTTCAGGATTTTTAGAATGTTTTCTTCATCCCTTTCTTGTTTAACCCCTTAACGACCAAGCCATTTTGTAGGTTAAAGACCAGGCCAATTTTTACAATTCTGACCACTGTCTCTTTATGAGGTTATAACTCTGGAACGCTTCAACGGATCTTGGCGATTCTGAGATTGTTTTCTCGAGACATATTGTACTTCATGATAGTGGTAAAATTTCTTCAATATAACTTGCGTTTATTTATGAAAAAAACGGAAATATGGCAAAAATTTTGAAAATTTTGCAATTTTCAAACTTTTAATTTTTATGCCATTAAATCAGAGAGATATGTCACAAAAATTAGTTAATAAATAACATTTCCCACATGTCTACTTTACATCAGCACAATTTTGGAACCAAAATTTTTTTTTGTTAGGAAGTTATAAGTGTTAAAAGTTGACCAGCAATTTCTCATTTTTCCAACAAAATTTACAAAATCATTTTTTTTAGGGGCCACCTCACATTTGAAGTGAATTTGAGGGTCAATATGACAGAAAATACCCAAAAGTGACACCATTCTAAAAACTGCACCCTCAACGTGTTCAAAGCCACATTCAAGAAGTTTATTAACCCTTTAGGTACTTCACAAGAATTGAAGCAATGTGGAAGGAAAAAATTAACATTTAACTTTTTTTCCCAAAATTTTTCTTTCGACACAATTTTTTAAAATTTTGTCAAGGGTGTCAGTAGAAAATGAACCACAATATTTGTTGTAAAATTTCTCCTGAGTACAGCGATACCCCATGTGTGGGGGTAAACCACTATTTGGGCGCATGGCAGAGCTCGGAAGGGAAGCAGCGCCATTTAACTTTTTTGGCTGGAATTGAGATTGGACGCCATGTCGCATTTGGAGAGTCCCTGTGTGCCTAAACAGTGGAAACCCCCCACAAGTGACCCCATTTTGGAAACTAGACCCCCCAAGTAACTTATCTAAATGTGTAGTGAGAGCTTTGAACCCCAAGGGCTTCACAGAAGGTTATAACGTAGAGCCGTAAAATTAAAAAAATCATATTTTTTCCACAAAAATTATCTTTTCATCCCAATTTTTATTTTCCAAAGGATAAAAGGACCCAAAAGTTATTGTGCAATTAGTCCTGAGTACGCTGATACCCCATATGTGGGGGTAAACCACTATTTGGGTGCATGGCAGAGCTCGGAAGGGAAGCAGCGCCATTTGACTTTTTTGGCTGGAATTGAGATTGGACGCCATGTCGCATTTGGAGAGCCCCTGTGTGCCTAAACAGTGGAAACCCCCCACAAGTAACCCCATTTTGGAAACTAGACCCCCAAGGAACTTATCTAGATGTGTAGTGAGAGCTTTGAACCCCCAAGGGCTTCACAGAAGGTTATAACGTAGAGCGTAAAATTAAAAAATCATATTTTTTCCACAAAAATGATCTTTTCATCCCAATTTTTATTTTCCAAAGGATAATAGGACCCCAAAAGTTATTGTGCAATTAGTCCTGAGTACGCTGATACCCCATATGTGGGGGTAAACCACTATTTGGGTGCATGGCAGAGCTCGGAAGGGAAGCAGCGCCATTTGGCTTTTTTGGCTGGAATTGAGATCGGACGCCATGTCGTATTTGGAGAGCCCCTGTGTGCCTAAACAGTGGAAACCCCCCACAAGTAACCCCATTTTGGAAACTAGACCCCCCAAGGAACTTATCTAGATGTGTGGTGAGAGCTTTGAACCCCAAGGGCTTCACAGAAGGTTATAACGTAGAGCTGTAAAATTAAAAAATCATATCTTTTCCACTAAAATGATCTTTCCACCCCCAATTTTTATTTTCCAAAGGGTAAAAGGACCCCAAAAGTTATTGTGCAATTTGTCCTGAGTACGCTTATACCGCATATGTGGGGGTAAACCACTATTTGGGCGCATGGCAGAGCTTGGAAGGGAAGCAGCGCCATTTGACTTTTTTGGCTGGAATTGAGATTGGATGCCATGTCGCATTTGGAGAGTCCCTGTGTGCCTAAACAGTGGAAACCCCCCACAAGTGACCCCATTTTGGAAACTAGACCCCCCAAGGAACTTATCTAGATGTGTGGTGAAAGCTTTGAACCCCCAAGGGCTTCACAGAAGGTTATAACGTAGAGCAGTAAAATTAAAAAATCATATCTTTTCCACAAAAATTGATCTTTCCACCCCCAATTGTTATTTTCCAAAGGGTAACAGGACCCCAAAAGTTATTGTGCAATTTGTCCTGAGTATGCTGATACCCCATATGTGGGGGTAAACCACTATTTTGACGCATGGCAGAGCTGGAAAGGGAAGGAGCGCCTTTTTCAAATGCAGATTTTGATGGAATGGTCTGCGGGTGTCATGTCACGTTTGGAAAGCCCCTGATGTGCCTAAACAGTAGAAACCCCCACAAGTGACTCCATTTTGGAAACTAGACCCCCAAGGAACTTATCTAGATGTGTGGTGAGCACTTTGAACCCCAAGTGCTTCACAGAAGTTTATAACGTAGAGCCGTGAAAATAAAAATATCATATTTTTTTCCACAAAAATAATCTTTTTGCCCCAAATTTTTATTTTTATAAGGGTAACAGGAGAAATAGGACCCCAAAAGCTATTGTGCATTTTGTCCTGAGTACGCTGATACCCCATATGTGGGGGGGAACCACTGTGATCGCCTTACTGCGATCTTTGGGAGGCACAATGAACAAATCCACAAAAGGTGAAGAATTGGTTTTCTTTTTTGCGCCGTTCCTCG
The DNA here is from genome assembly GCA_033576555.1 of Oophaga sylvatica. Taxonomy (NCBI): domain Eukaryota; kingdom Metazoa; phylum Chordata; class Amphibia; order Anura; family Dendrobatidae; genus Oophaga; species Oophaga sylvatica. The sequence goes on along the minus strand of JARQOD010003283.1, from coordinate 37,842 downwards.
TGCGGTATTAGTGATTAGGCGACTTTATTCCTCGGATCGGTGCGATTACAGCGATACCAGATTTATACTCTTTTTTCATGTTTAGCTTCTGTCACACACTAAAAGATGCTTTTTTTTGGAATAATTTTTTGTAAGAAATTTTTGCATCGCCGTATTTTGAGAGCTATAATTTTTCCATATTTCGGCCGACAGAGTTATCTATGGGCTTATTTTTTGCGGGACGAGCTGATGTTTTTATTGGTACCATATTCAGGCACATAACGTTTTTTGATCGTTTCCTATTCCGATTTTTGTGGAATCAGAATGAACAAAAACCAGCAATTCAGGAATTGTTTTTTTTTTTTTTTTTTCCTCCGTTCCGTGTGTGGTAAAATTGATAAAGCAGCTTTATTCTTCGGGTCACTACGGTTACGGTGATTCCTCATTTATATATTTTTTTTTATGTTTTGGTGTTTTTAACACAATAAAAAATTTTATAGAAAAAATAATTATTTTTCATCAGTTTATTCCGCGAGCTATAACTTTTTTATTTTTTCGCTGATGATGCTATATAGTGGCTTGTTTTTTGCGGGACAAGATGACGTTTTCAGCGGTACCATGATTATTTATATCTGACTTTTTGATCGCGTGTTATTGCACTTTTTCCAAGCGGTATAATGATACCGCTTGGAAAAAGTATAATTTACTACTTTTTTGTGTTTTTTTTTACGGCTTTCACTGAAGGGGTTAACTAGGGTTACGCTTTTATAGATGGGATTTTTACGGACGTGGCGATACCTAACATGTGTATGTTTTTTGTTTTTTATTTTTTTTATTACATAAAAATGTGTATTTTTTAGGGGATTTTTTTTAAATTATTTTTTAATATTTTTTTTACAATTTTTTTTAAAAAATGATTTTTTTTTAACTTGTCCCTTTATGGGACTTTCACTTTTTTTTACTTTTATTGCAGTTACAATGCATTGCAATGCTCTGGCATTGCAATGCATTGTACCTATGGGGAAAGCTGCTGTGACATGATCACAGCAGCTTCCCGTAGCTAGATGACCCGGAGGTTGTCATGACAACCCCCGGGTCATCAAGGCAGAGATCAGGCCCTGCAAATACATTGCGGTGGCGCTGATCTGAGGCACAGGGAGCTCCCGACCCTCTGCCTCCCCCCCTGAGCTCTGCGATCGCGCTCGATCGCAGCAGTCAGGGGGTTAACAGCCAGGGGCGGTGGGGGCTCCGCTCCTGGCTGTCAGTGCAGGAAGCCTGGCCACTGCAACGCCGGCTCCTGCACTGATCGCGCTGGGGAAGCTGAAATTTCAGCTTCTCCTGCACGATCGCTGCTGTGTTTGGTCAGTCAGATTGACTGACCAATCACAGCGCTGTGGGTGCGGGGACCGACGGCAAAGGTCCCCGCACCGCTTGCCGTGCCTGTCAGCTGTCTGTGACAGCTGTCGGCACTGATCTACCACTGCGTGTTTACACGCAGTGGTAGATCAAAGGCATGACGTGCAGAGTCCGTCCTGGTGCCGGAACTGGCACCTTGCCATGACGGACTCTGCACGTCAGTGGACATTAAGGGGTTAAAAACAAATCAAAATGTCGTCTACATATATGAGTACATAAATTCATCTATTATTCAGCCTTTTTGTGTACAAGCATGGATTAGTTAGTACTTCCGTGATTTTTTCATTCCATGCTTTAGCTACTTGCTTTAAAGCATATATGCTTTGTTTGGATTTCTTTCATCTTTGAATCCTGGAGGTTGTTCCATGTAAATGTCTTCTGTTAAATCTCCATTCAAAAAAGCTGTCTTTACATCCAGATGACTTAGTTCCATCTTTTCCATTGCTGCAACAGTTATGTCACTATTGTTTTTCTCATTTTTTGTTTCAACTGAAATCATAATGTCTTCATTTAAATCTTCAATGAATGTCACACTATTACTCACTGTAACTCTGTCTGTTTTGGGATCTAAGATTCTATATCCTTTGCAGTTTTCAATATATCCAACGAATATTCCTTCCATGGATCTGTTTTGAAGTTTGGAACGTTTTTCTGTTGGAATGAATATAAAAACTTTACATCCCAAAACTTTTAAATGATTGACACTTGGTTTCATACCGTGCCACAGTTCATATGGAGTTTTCTTCAGTTTTCTGGAAAAAAGTCGGTTCTGTAGATATGTAGCTGTCATTGCTGCCTCACTCCAATATTTCTCTGGTAGTTTAGAATCTGTCAGCATACATCTCATCATTTCTGTTAGAGTTCTGTTTTTCCTTTCTGCAACTCCATTTTGTTCAGGTGTGTATGGAACAGTTTTCTGATGTCTATTCCATTTTGTCTTAAGTAGTCTTCTATTCTGTGACCTGTAAATTCACCTCCATTATCACTTCTGATGACAATTGGCTTCCTTTGAAATGTGTTACTTGATCTTGTTACATAGTCTACAAGTTTATCAAAAACTTCACTTTTGTTCTTAATTAAGTATGTGACTGTGTATCTTGAGTAGTCGTCTATAAAAGTCAACATGTATCTATTGCCTCCTGATGTAGTCACTTTAATGGGTCCACATACGTCAGTGTTATGTTTCGGTAACTGAGGAGAAATAGTAAAAAATAGCAAAAGCGGTAATACACCAGAGAGGCTGGAACCTATTGGATTGCAGTAACCTGAACTAACCACACAACTAGAAGTAGCCGTGGAGCGTACCTACAGTGATCCTAGATGCCTTGTCACAGCCTGAGAGATAACTACACCTAAAGGCAGAAAGATGAAAGCTATCTGCCCCAGAGCAGATCCCCAAAGAAATAGGAAGCCCCCAAACATGTAATGGCGGTTAGACAAGAAGAAAACACGGACACAGACAGAAAATAGAATGAGCAAACGCTGGGGCCCAATAAAAGTACAGGAAAGAATTCTGACTGCAATCCAACAAAACCCTAACAAAAATACCAACACTTCTGATTGCCAAAAAACCTGAGATCACACGTTCTCATCCACCTAAATCAGATCTCTGGTGTAACAAAACGCTATTCAGCAAATAAAAAGTAACAAAGAAGTAAAGCAAAAGTGCAGACACAAACGGAGCACAATTGCAGCGCCAGACCCCCAAAAGGGGACAGGCTGAAGTCCACTGCAAGCAGAAAACAAGCAGAGAAAATCAAACAGAGGAAAAAAAATAGCAAAGACTTATCTGAATGAGAGCCGGGAAGCTAGCAGTGCTTCAAGCAAGACCAGAAGGAACAATTGATAACTGGCAAGGCTGCTGGGAACTCAGGCCACTTATATCCTACCATTCAGCGCCAGCTGAAGGCCATACCGCAATCAGTTCATTACCCTCAGCAACCACCGGAGGGAGCCCCAGCTCAGAAGCCGCCTCCAGCATATTCACAACACGTCAGTATGCACCAAATCAAGTGGTCTTTCGCTTTTCATCTCACTTTCTTTTGGAATAGATATCCTTGTGGCTTTGGATTTTATACAACATTCACATCTTATGGTAATTGAGCAATCTGATATCTTTAAATCTTTTGTCAATTCTTTTCTCTGTAGTTCCCTTATACTGTCCGGGTGTTTATATCCTAGACGTCTATGCCACATGTGAATACAGTTTTTGTGATCATGTGTACATACCTTCATCTGTTCCTTTGGTTTGTCAAAATGATATAATTGTTCATCTGCCTTGACTTTGGTTATCATCTTGTTTCCTGCAATAATTGCACACTCATTGTCTTTGAATTTTACTGTAAGTCCTTTTGCTGTTAAACGTTTCACAGATAATAATCCGCCTTCCAATTTTGGAACATACAACACATCCTGTACAAGTATCTTTGAATCTTGTCCGAACTTGTTTGAACAATTTAGCATACCTTGTCCGATACCTTCTGCGGTTATTTTGCTTCCATCTGCAAGATAAATAGCTTCTTTCTTATCTAAATCAAGATTAGTAAAGAAATTCTTGTCACTTGTCATATGACTCGTTGCTCCTGAATCAATAAACCAACTAAGTGATGATTTCTTGTCTGTTATTTTGAATGTGCCATTCCAATTATACTTACACGAATCGGAAATTGTGTTTTTCACTTTTTGTGTATGCCTTTTATGTTGTAATTTTTGTTGTTCTGCTTTCCATATGGTACAGTCTTTCTTTAAATGACCTTTTTTCTTACATCTGAAGCATTCTCTTGTCTCGTTATTATAGGGTTTTTAAATTCTGTAGCTTTAAGAGCGTTTTCACTGTCCTTATCAGTAGAAGAATCATTGCTTTGTTCTTTTCTTCTCTGATATTCATCTATGAGTCTGGTCTTCACAAACTCTAATGTAATGTCTGTTTCAGGTCTTGTCTCTAGTGCATTTATTAAAGCTGTATACGAATCTGGTAAACTGCACAACAATATAGCTGCTATATGACTTTCTTTAATATCTTCACCAATAGATCTTAGCTGTGATATCACTTCCATCATTGAGAATATATGCTTCTGCATGTCACTGTCTGCACTTAGTCTCATACTGTATAGCTTTCTTAATAAAAATAATTTGTGATTTAAGTTGGGTCTTTCATATAGCTTTCTTAATTCTTCCCACATTCCTTACGCTGTTTCTTCATTTCTTATAAGTATTAATTGAGCATCATCCACTAATAAGCTAATGGTGGCTCTCGCTTGTCTATTTTTCTTATCCCATGTCTGATTATCCTGATCACCAACAGTCCGAAACACCGTGTCTGCAAATGGAGATTCTGATTTGGCTTTTATCCTAAGTCATATTACAAGACTCGTTAAAGGGTTGATTGTGACTTGTAGGATCGCTACTTCCAATAGGTGGCGCTATAGAGTACAAGTCCTCTTTGTTTGAAGAGGCAATTTGCATATTAAAATTTCCCAGAGGAGCATTGCACGGCGAATAAGCCTCCTTACCTTGACACGCCAGAGCTGGTATGTCACTCTCCACAAGGAGTAACCTTACCCCCCAGACCCCAGTCCAGAGCCTCTCATCTAGCCAAATCAGATCTCTTCTACTTTGCACTGACGAGGACCAACAGTCCGAAACACCGTGTCTGCAAATGGAGATTCTGATTTGGCTTTTATCCTAAGTCATATTACAAGACTCGTTAAAGGGTTGATTGTGACTTGTAGGATCGCTACTTCCAATAGGTGGCGCTATAGAGTACAAGTCCTCTTTGTTTGAAGAGGCAATTTGCATATTAAAATTTCCCAGAGGAGCATTGCACGGCGAATAAGCCTCCTTACCTTGACACGCCAGAGCTGGTATGTCACTCTCCACAAGGAGTAACCTTACCCCCAGACCCCAGTCCAGAGCCTCTCATCTAGCCAAATCAGATCTCTTCTACTTTGCACTGACGAGGACCAACAGTCCGAAACACCGTGTCTGCAAATGGAGATTCTGATTTGGCTTTTATCCTAAGTCATATTATAAGACTCGTTAAAGGGTTGATTGTGACTTGTAGGATCGCTACTTCCAATAGGTGGCGCTATAGAGTACAAGTCCTCTTTGTTTGAAGAGGCAATTTGCATATCCTGATCAGGTCTTTCAGTAATGATTACTTCCCATAAATCATCTTTAGACAATAACATCTCTACTTTGAACTTCCGTAGCTGATAGTTCTCATCATTCAGTTTAGCTACTGCGAGTTTTAATTCTGTGCTACTGTCATGGGTGTATCGCCACAAGGATCGTCGCGATTACACACTCTGACTTCTCACAGCTGAGTTGCTGTTTCTTTGTGTTTGGTAATGAGGGAGTTAATTTTACCTAGCTCTTTGCTAAGACTAGGTCCAGCCTCGCCCGGCTGCTTTTGATTATGTTCTAATTAGATTCCTTCATATACCTGCCAGTCTGCTTGTTAGATGCCGGTGAAAGCCTTTATGTAGTCTAGCAGACTGGATCGGTTCTGAGAATACTTAAGCTAAGAGCTCCTTAGTTGTTTTTACTCTTATAGCTTTAGTTTATCTCTGAGACCTTAGGTGTTCCTACTGTGTGTGAGTGTTGTATGTAAGACTTTATTTACTTTATTTCTTGTCTTTCTTGTATGTCTTTCTGTTCATTAACCGTTACCTGTTCATTCCCTTTGGTGGTAATCAGGGTCCTTCTTAGGACTAGATTACAGTTGGCAGGGATTGATAGGAGACAGGGTTTACGCTGGTGGCCTGGACCTCTGTACCTTTAACAGTACCTCCAGGTAGAGGGATTAGTTAGGACCCCAGTTTAGGGTCAGCATAGACCCCGGTCACCTTCTAGCCGGAGACAGCGTATAACGGATTCCGTATTGACCCACTGGACTTTCTGTCAGGTAATTCTATGTTATCATATATCTATGCGCATGTTATATTGTATGTTGCCCTTTTGATATAGATTACTGTCATCACATATATATATATCTGCTATACAGCGTGACATTTTCACCGGCCATACTAAAGATTCTCTCCAGCTGTCATGGATCCAGTAGCCCAGCTGGCCCGGCAGTTGCAGGGGTTGTCCATGGAGTTTGCAGACATTAAGTCCAAGGTTTTGTTCCCCCCGGAGCAAACCAGATCTGAACCTAAGGTTGCTCTCCCGGACAGGTTCACTGGTGGGCGGGACAAATTTTTTACTTTCCGGGAAGCATGTAAATTGTACTTTCGGCTGCGGCCTCGGTCATCTGGGAGTGAAGAGCAGAGGGTGGGAATCGTTATCTCGCTCTTATAAGGGGACCCTCAATCTTGGGCGTTCTCTATTCCTCCAGGCTCCCCAGATCTCCAGTCAGTGGATCGATTTTTTACTGCCCTGGGTCTGGTATATGATGATCCGGATCGAGTTTCCCTTGCTGAAACAAAGTTATGTAAAATACGGCAAGGAAATCGTCCAGCGGAGGAATATTCTTCTGAGTTCCGTAGATGGGCAACAGATACTCAGTGGAATGACCCAGCTCTTAGGAGCCAGTTTTGTCAAGGGTTGTCTGACAAATTAAAAGATGTGTTGGCTCAGTATGATTCTCCTCCATCACTGGAGGCTGCTATGGCCCTCGCTATTCGCATGGATAGACGAATTCGGGGAAGACGCGAGGTAACTCCGCCTCCCGTGATGACTCCACCTACTACTAAAGTCCCTTATACTGAGGTTCCCCTGGTCTGTTCTGAGGAACCCATGCAGTTGGGAGGGACATCTTTTTGTAGGAGGGAATTGGCGGTGCACCGCAAGACTAGAAGGTGTTTCTTTTGCAGGAGAGAGGGACATTTTGTTGGGGGGTGTCCATCCCGGGCCTCTTTGAGCAAAGGAGTTAACCTGGGAGTGTGTATTTCGTCCCCAAATCCCTCTCAGTTTCTCGTGCCTGCGGAGGTGGTGATTGGTACTAGAACTGAGAGGATTTCTGTTTTTCTTGATAGTGGGTCCGGGGCTAATCTGGTGGACGCTCGGTTTGCCCAGGTGCATGGTATGCAACTGAGTGTATTGGCCAAACCGGTCCCTATAGTCTCTATTGATTCTAGACCTCTCGGTCAAGGTAGCTTGGTACAAGCTGTTCATAACATAGATCTTCGAGTAGGGGCAAGACATAAAGAGCAATTGTCTTGTTATGTGTTGGAGGGTCTACCTACTCCTATTGTGTTGGGACTTCCTTGGTTGGCTAAACATAACCCAGTGATTGATTGGCAATCCGGAAAGATAAGCCAGCGGGGTGAATTTTGCAGGAATAACTGCATGAGCACGGTCATCGGTGCGGTTGTGCCTAGGACTTTGTCTCCTTTTCTGGAGGACTTTGGGGAGATGTTCTCAGAGGAGGGGTGTAAAGAGTTACCTCCTCATCGCGCATATGACTGCTCAATAAAGTTGCTTCCTGATGCCTTATCTCGTACTTTCCCAGGGGCCGGGAAGACGGATGATCCGGTTCCTATTCCTCAGGAGGGAGTTGTAGTGTCAGCTGTATGCTCTGAGCTTGAGGGGGAGGTATTGGGGGCTCAGGGGGACGCCCCGGTGGGACTTCCAGGGAGACTGATAGTTCCAGATCGGTTAAGACTGAAGGTTACGGGGAACCGTTACAAACGGATGGCTGATAGGGAGAGAGTTTCTGGTCTGAATCTGAAGGTGAACGATCTAGTTTGGTTGTCTACCAGGAATATAAAACTTAAAGTTTCCTCCTGGAGGTTGGGTCCCAGATTCATCGGGCCATACAGGATCAGTTCCATAATTAATCCTGTGGCATTTCGTCTGGACCTCCCTCCTACGTTTAAAATTCATAATGTGTTTCACAAGTCATTACTTAAAAAGTATGTGGCACCAGTCATACCGTCACCTCTACCTCCGCCTTCAGTGGTGGTCAATGATAACGTGGAGTTTCATGGGTCGAAAATCATTGACTCACGTCTCAGTCGCCGATCCCTTCAGTACTTGGTTCATTGGAGGGGGTATGGTCCTGTGGAGAGGACGTGGGTCCCTGCGTCTGATGTTAACGCAGATCGATTGGTTCGGACCTTTCACACAACTCACCCGGGCAGACCTGCCCCTGAGGGTCCGGAGTCCCCTCGTAGAGGGGGGGGTACTGTCATGGGTGTATCGCCACAAGGATCGTCGCGATTACACACTCTGACTTCTCACAGCTGAGTTGCTGTTTCTTTGTGTTTGGTAATGAGGGAGTTAATTTTACCTAGCTCTTTGCTAAGACTAGGTCCAGCCTCGCCCGGCTGCTTTTGATTATGTTCTAATTAGATTCCTTCATATACCTGCCAGTCTGCTTGTTAGATGCCGGTGAAAGCCTTTATGTAGTCTAGCAGACTGGATCGGTTCTGAGAATACTTAAGCTAAGAGCTCCTTAGTTGTTTTTACTCTTATAGCTTATAGTTTATCTCTGAGACCTTAGGTGTTCCTACTGTGTGTGAGTGTTGTATGTAAGACTTTATTTACTTTATTTCTTGTCTTTCTTGTATGTCTTTCTGTTCATTAACCGTTACCTGTTCATTCCCTTTGGTGGTAATCAGGGTCCTTCTTAGGACTAGATTACAGTTGGCAGGGATTGATAGGAGACAGGGTTTACGCTGGTGGCCTGGACCTCTGTACCTTTAACAGTACCTCCAGGTAGAGGGATTAGTTAGGACCCCAGTTTAGGGTCAGCATAGACCCCGGTCACCTTCTAGCCGGAGACAGCGTATAACGGATTCCGTATTGACCCACTGGACTTTCTGTCAGGTAATTCTATGTTATCATATATCTATGCGCATGTTATATTGTATGTTGCCCTTTTGATATAGATTACTGTCATCACATATATATATATCTGCTATACAGCGTGACAGCTACTTGTCATTTTTAACTTATCTTACTTGTTTGGAGAGTCTTGCACTGAAGAATTCTTCTGCATTCACCAGGGTTATTGCTGAGAGTTCCAGTGTCCTGGGTATCTGGTATTCTTGGTGCTTGGGATCTGTGGTGTCTGGATTCTCGGATTACGCTGTATCTGGATACAATGTCTCTGGATGTCTGTGTCTGGACCCATAACCTGTTGCACAGCTTCTGAATCCATACCTTTGCAGTAGAAAACTTCACAGAGCAGGCTGCATGGGATAACAAGCTTTTGCAAAATACTGAAAGTGAAGAATCACAACTACAAACAGACACAGAACCAAGACGTTCAATAAGAGAGAACAAAGGAAAACCACCAAAACGTCTCTCATACAAGACAAGTATAAGAAAAATCCATGAGCCTACCCCTTGGGAAGACATATCTAAGCTTTCTGAAGAAGAAGCTAATAAATGGATAGAAGCAACAGAAACAGAAATTAAATCCATGCATTATTCAAATACATGGACACTAACAGATTTGCCAGAAGGAAGAAAAGCCATAGGATGTAAATGGATTTTTAAAGTAAAATACCAAAGAGATGGCACACCTGAAAGATATCGAGCAAGACTCGTAGCTAAAGCCTATTCTCAAAAATATGGAGAAGACTATGATGAAACATCTGCTCCAGTTGTCAAACACACTACAATAAGAACTTTACTTACAGTTATAGCAATGGAAAAGATGGAACTAAGACATCTGGATGTAAAGACAGCTTTTTTGAATGGAGATTTAACAGAAGACATTTACATGGAACAACCTCCAGGATTCAAAGATGAAAGAAATCCAAACAAAGTTTGTAAACTACAGAAAAGCATATATGGTTTAAAGCAAGCAGCTAAAGCGTGGAATGACAAAATCACAGAAGTAATAACAAATGAAAAATTTCAAAGAAGCAAAGCTGATCCATGCTTGTACACAAAAAGGCTGAGTAATAGATGGATTTATGTACTCATATATGTAGACAAAATTTTGATTTGTTTTAAACAAGAAAGGGATAAAGAAAACATTCTAAAAACCCTGAAACAACATTTTGAAATCAAAGACTTAGGAAATGTAAAACAGTACCTAGGAATACAGATAGAAAGACAAGAAGTACAGTCATGGCCAAAAGTTTTGAGAATGACACGGATATTAATTTTTACAAAGTCTACTGCTTCACTTTTTCTAATGGCAATTTGCATATACTCCAGAATGTTATAAAGAGTGATCAGCTTAACAGCAATTACTTGCAAAGTCAATATTTGGCTAGAAAATGAACTTTATCCCCCAAAACACATTTCAAAATCATTGCAGCCCTGCCTTAAAAGGACCAGCTAACCTCTTTTCAGTGATTGCTCCATTAACACAGGTGTGGGTGTTGATGAGGACATGGCTGGAGATCAATCTGTCATGATTAAGTAAGAATGAGACCACTGGACACTTTAAAAGAAGGCTGGTTGTTATGTTACGGTAGCTGAGGAGTGCAAGTAAAAAAGGAAATACACCAGAGCAGTTGGAAACTATGAGATTGCAGTACCCTGACTAACCACCGCAACTAGAGGCAGCCGTGGAGCGTTCCTACGTTGGTCCTACACGCCTCGTCACAGCCTGAGAAACTAACTACACCTAAAGATAGAAATAGGAAAGCTATCTGCCCCGGAGCAGAACCCCAAAGATAATAGAAAGCCCCCAAACATGTAATGGCGGTTAGACAAGAGGAAATACTGACACAGAAAGAAAATAGTATGAGCAAACGCTGGGGCCCAAACTATCTAAATAGAAAAGGATAGGAAGGGTACTTACTGCAATCTCAGAAAACCCTGAAAAAACACCAACTCTACTAATTTCAAAATCACCTGAGATCACACGACCTCTACCACCTAAATTAGTTCTCTGGTGTAACAAAAACAAAACAGCAGCCACTGAAAAAAAACTGGAAAAAGCAAAAGTACAAAACACAGTGGCTGGACTAAACTGAGAGGGCAAAAGCCCCCGGAGGGGACCCTGAAGGCCCCCACAGAAGTGCAGGACAAAATGCAAAAATATAGCAAAAACACAAAATAAGAAATTGTCTTATCTGATAGCAGGAGATGCAGACACGACACAGCAGGCTACAAGGGAAACTGGAAAGAAGGATTCAGACCAGAACAATTGATCACCGGCAACCCTGATGGGAAAATGACTCCCTTATTAAAGACCAATCAGTAACACCTGATTCCCAGTCCTCACAATCCTCACTAGTACCGCTTGTAACCACCAGAGGGAGCCTCTGCTCAGAACTCATCTCAAACCCATTCACAACAGTACCCCCCCCTTGAGGAGGGGTCACCGAACCCTCATTTGAGCAACCAGGTCGGTCAGGATGAGTTCTATGATACGCACGGATAAGTCTCCTAGCATGGATGTCCGAAGCAAACACCCAAGAATTGTCTTCCTGACCATAACCTCTCCATTTAACCAAATACTGGAGTCTTCGTCTAGAAAAACGAGAATCCAATATTTTCTCAACCACATACTCCAGATTGCCCTCAACCAAAACAGGGTCAGGAGGCACAGCAGCAGGAACCACTGGCTCAATAAACCTCTTCAACAAGGACTTGTGGAACACGTTATGGATCTTAAATGTCCCTGGAAGAAGCAAACGAAAAGAAACAGGATTAATAATCTCCATGATCTTATAAGGTCCAATGAACCTAGGCTTAAATTTTAGGAGATGCTACTCTCATAGGAATATTCTTTGAGGACAACCAGACCAAGTCCCCCACTTTAAACCGAGGACCATCAGTCCTATGCCGGTTAGCAAACCGCTGGGCCTTCTCCTGAGAGAGGGACAACTTCTCCACTACCTGGTCCCAAATCTGCTGCATACGCTCAACAACAGAGTCAACACCTGGACAGACAGAAGCCTCCGTCTGTCCTGAAGAAAATCGAGGGTGAAACCCAGAATTACAGAAAAACGGAGACATCAAAGTGGCAGAGCTAGCCCTATTATTAAGAGCAAACTCAGCCAAAGGCAAAAAAGAGACCCAGTCATCCTGATCAGCAGACACAAAGCATCTTAGATAAGTCTCCAATGTCTGGTTTGTTCTCTCAGTTTGACCATTGGTCTGAGGATGAAATGCCGAGGAGAAAGACAATTGAACACCCAGTTTAGAACAAAAAGTCCTCCAAAATCTGGAAACAAACTGGACTCCTCTGTCAGACACAATGTTCTCAGGAATGCCGTGTAAACGAACCACGTGCTGAAGGAACAACGGCACCAATTCAGAGGAGGAAGGCAACTTAGGTAATGGCACAAGATGTATCATTTTGGAAAACCTATCACAAATTACCCAGATGGTGGTCATTCTCTGAGAAACAGGAAGATCGGAAATGAAATCCATAGAGATATGGGTCCATGGTCTCTTGGGCACAGGCAATGGCATCAACAAACCACTAGAGCGAGAGCAAGGCTTGGAGCGAGAGCAAGTCCCGCAGGACTGCACAAATTCCCTGACATCGCGAGACAAGGTAGGCCACCAAAAGGACCGACTAACCAAGTCTCTGGTACCAAAAATTCCGGGATGCCCAGCCAATGCGGAACAATGAATCTCAGACATCACACTCTTTTTCCATTGGTCCGGGACAAATAATTTTCAAACAGGGCAGCGCTCGGGCCTATCCTCCTGACACCCCTCCAGAGCAAGTCTCAAATTGGGCGAGATGGCGGAAAGAACTATACCCTCCTTCAAAATAACAGAGGGATCAGATAGCTCAGGAGAGTCGCAAGGAAACTCCTCGAGAGGGCATCCGCCTTAACATTCTTAGTGCCAGGAAGAAAGGAAACCACAAAATTAAAACGTGTGAAAAACAAGGCCCACCTGGCCTGTCTAGGATTGAGTCGCTTGGCAGATTCCAGATAGACCAGATTCTTATGGTCCGTAAGGACCACCACCTGATGTTTGGCTCCCTCCAGCCAATGTCTCCACTCTTCAAAAGCCCACTTCATGGCCAATAACTCCCGATTACCCACGTCATAATTACGTTCAGTAGGAGAAAATTTTCGAGAGAAAAAGGCACAAGGGTTACTTTTAGAGGTCTCTGGATCTTTTTGGGACAAAACGGCACCTGCCCCAATTTCAGAGGCATCAACCTCCACCTGAAATGGCAGAGAAACATCAGGCTGCCGTAGAACAGGAGCAGAAGTGAATCTCTGCTTAAGTTCCTGAAACGCAGAGACTGCCTCAGGAGGCCAATTCACCACATCAGAACCCTTTCTGGTCAAATCAGTTAATGGTTTAACAATAACCGAGAAATTACCAATAAATTTACGATAAAAATTGGCAAAACCCAAAAATCTCTGAAGAGCCTTTAATGAAGTAGGTTGGACCCAATCACAGATGGCCTGAACCTTGACCGGGTCCATTTCAATAACAGATGGGGACAAAATGAATCCCAGAAATGAGATCTTCTGTACGCCAAAAAGACACTTTGATCCCTTCACATACAGAGCATTCTCTCTCAAAATCTGGAATACAGTTCGAACATGTTTCACATGAGAGTCCCAGTCATTAGAAAAAATCAAGATATCATCCAAATAAACAATCAGAAACTTGTCCACAAAATCCCTGAAAATGTCATTCATGAAGGACTGGAAGACGGAAGGAGCATTAGTGAGCCCAAAGGGCATCACAAGGTACTCAAAATGCCCTTCAGGGGTGTTAAATGCCGTCTTCCATTCATCCCCGTGCTTAATGCGAATAAGGTTATACGCCCCCCTGAGGTCAAGCTTGGTAAACCAAGTAGCGTTTTTCACCCTGGAAAACAGGTCAGAAATCAAGGGTAACGGGTATTGATATTTCACAGTAATATTGTTCAAGATACGATAATCAATACACGGCCTTAATGAACCATCTTTTTTGGCCACAAAGAAAAAACCGGCACCTAAGGGTGAAGAGGATGGTCTGATATGACCCTTCTCCAATGATTCCTTGATATAAGACCGCATAGCGTCATGTTCAGGTACAGACAAGTTAAAAAGGCGACCTTTAGGGAATTTACTACCTGGCACTAATTCAATAGCGCAGTCATAGCTCCTATGGGGAGGTAAGGATGCAGATTTACTTTCGCTAAACACATCAGAAAAATCAAACAAAAAGTCAGGAACATCCTCAGCCTGGGGGGAGGCGGAAAAAACAGGAGTGTTGGTATTAACACATTGGCAGCCCCAACTGGTTACAGACACAGATTTCCAATCCAAAACAGGATTATGAGACTGTAACCAAGGGAAACCCAGCACTATAATGTCATGCAGATTATATAGAACCAAAAATTTGCAGCACTCCTGGTGATCAGGTTCAACCCTCATTATCACCTGAGTAGAAAACTGGGGTTTATTCTCAGCCAAAGGGGTAGAATCGATCCCCAGTAAAGGAATAGACTTCTGTAGGGGTATCAAGGGAAACCCACAACGTTTAGCAAAATCATAATCCATCAGGTTAATAGCTGCTCCAGAATCAACGAAAGCCTGAGCAGAAAATGAGGACAGAGAGCATATCAGAGTGACAGTTAATAAAAACTTAGTCTGAACACTACCCAAGACAACTGAGCGTACAAAATGTCTTCCCCGCTTAGGGCAGACTGAAATAGCATGAGAGGCATCACCACAGTAGAAACATAACCCATTGCGCTTTCGAAACTCATGACGCTGTGCCCCAGACACCACTCCATCACACTGCATGGGCTCAGCAGCTGGCTCACAAGGCAACACCACTCCACGCATACTTCTCCGCTCACGCAAACGTCTGTCAATTTGAATCGCTAATGACATAGAATCATTGAGACCAGAGGGGACAGGGAATCCCACCATAACATCCTTTACATTATCCGACAGACCCTTCCGGAAAAGGGCCGCCAAAGCGTCGTCATTCCACTTGGTCAGGACTGCCCACCTACGGAATCTCTGACAGTATAACTCAGCGTCATCAAGCCCCTGATTTAATGCCAACAAGGCTTTTTCAGCTTGATCAGTGACATTAGGCTCATCGTACAATAACCCCAAAGCCTGAAAAAATGCATCAACATCACTCAAAACAGGATCCCCAGGTATCAGGGAAAAAGCCCAATCCTGAGGATCGCCGCGCAGGAGAGAGATGATAATTTGAACCTGTTGCGCTGCGTTTCCTGAGGACTTAGATTTTAAGGCAAGAAACAATTTACAATTATTTTTGAAATTCTGAAACTTAGCTCGATCCCCTAAAAACAAATCTGGCATGGGGATCCTAGGTTCCACAACAGGCAACCTAGCAAGATATGCAGCAATACTCTGAACCTCAGTGGCAAGCTGATCCACACGGCCAGACAACTGTGCAAACTCCATTGGGAGAAAAGATCCTCCCCAGCACCCAGAGATACAGAGGAAAAAAAAAAAAAAAATGCAACAAACAGAAAAATATCTCTGACAACTTTTCTTCCTTCAAAATATTTTTTCCCTTCTGTGAGTACCATACAATTTTTATGGCCGGTGATATTGTTATGTTACGGTAGCTGAGGAGTGCAAGTAAAAAAGGAAATACACCAGAGCAGTTGGAAACTATGAGATTGCAGTACCCTGACTAACCACCGCAACTAGAGGCAGCCGTGGAGCGTTCCTACGTTGGTCCTAGACGCCTCGTCACAGCCTGAGAAACTAACTACACCTAAAGATAGAAATAGGAAAGCTATCTGCCCCGGAGCAGAACCCCAAAGATAATAGAAAGCCCCCAAACATGTAATGGCGGTTAGACAAGAGGAAATACTGACACAGAAAGAAAATAGTATGAGCAAACGCTGGGGCCCAAACTATCTAAATAGAAAAGGATAGGAAGGGTACTTACTGCAATCTCAGAAAACCCTGAAAAAACACCAACTCTACTAATTTCAAAATCACCTGAGATCACACGACCTCTACCACCTAAATTAGTTCTCTGGTGTAACAAAAACAAAACAGCAGCCACTGAAAAAAAACTGGAAAAAGCAAAAGTACAAAACACAGTGGCTGGACTAAACTGAGAGGGCAAAAGCCCCCGGAGGGGACCCTGAAGGCCCCCACAGAAGTGCAGGACAAAATGCAAAAATATAGCAAAAACACAAATAAGAAATTGTCTTATCTGATAGCAGGAGATGCAGACACGACACAGCAGGCTACAAGGGAAACTGGAAAGAAGGATTCAGACCAGAACAATTGATCACCGGCAACCCTGATGGGAAAATGACTCCCTTATATAAGACCAATCAGTAACACCTGATTCCCAGTCCTCACAATCCTCACTAGTACCGCTTGTAACCACCAGAGGGAGCCTCTGCTCAGAACTCATCTCAAACCCATTCACAACAGCTGGTGCTTGGCATCATTGTTTCTCTTCTGTTAACCATGGTTATCTCTAAAGAAACACGTGCAGTCATCATTGCAATGCACAGAAATGGCCTAACAGGGAAGAGTATCGCAGCTAGAAAGATTGCACCTCAGTCAACAATCTATCGCATCATCAAGAACTTCAAGGAGAGAGGTTCCATTGTTGCCAAAAAGGCTCCAGGGCGCCCAAGAAAGACCAGCAAGCGCCAGGACCGTCTCTTAAAAGTGTTTCAGCTGCGGGATCGGGCTACCAGCAGTGCAGAGCTTGCTCAGGAATGGCAGCAGGCAGGTGTGAGTGCATCTGCACGCACTGTGAGGCGGAGACTCTTGGAGCAAGGCCTGGTCTCAAGGAGGGCAGCAAAGAAGCCACTTCTCTCCAGAAAAAACATCATGGACAGACTGATATTCTGCAAAAGGTACAGGCAGTGGACTGCTGAGGACTGGGGTAAAGGTATTTTCTCTTATGAATCCCCTTTTCGATTGTTTAGGACATCAGGAAAACGCCTCAATCGGAGAAGACAAGGTGAGCCCTACCACCAGTCTTGTCTCATGCCAACTGTTAAGCATCCTGAAACCATTCATGTGTGGGGTTGCTTCTCAGCCAAGGGAATCGGCTCTCTCACAGTCTTGCCTAAAACACAGCCATGAATAAAGAATGGTACCAGAATGTCCTCCAAGAGCAACTTCTCCCAACCCTCCAAGAGCAGTTTGGTGATCAACAATGCCTTTTCCAGCATGATGGAGCACCTTGCCATAAAGCAAAGGTGATAACTAAATGGCTCAGGGAACAAAACATAGAGATTTTGGGTCCATGGCCTGGAAACTCCCCAGATCTTAATCCCATTGAGAACTTGAGGTCAATCATCAAGAGACGAGTGGACAAACAAAAACCTAAAAATTCTGACAAAATGAAAGCATTGATTGTGCAAGAATGGACTGCTATCAGTCAGGATTTGGTCCAGAAGTTGATTGAGAGCATGCCAGGGAGAATTGCAGAGGTCCTGAAGAAGAAGGGTCAACACTGCAAATATTGACTTGCTGCATTAACTCATTCTAACTGTCAATATAAGCTTTTGTTACTCATATGTTTGCAATTATATTTCTGTCTGTGATAAAAACATGTGTCAAACACACACATAAAAACCAGAGGGCAGCAGATCATGTGAAAATATAATATTTGTGTCATTCTCAAAACTTTTGGCCATGACTGTACTGTGGTTAAGACAATTGCTGACAGAATAAGGACAATCACGCTTGGAACCAACAAAACTAAAAGAGGATCAAGGAGTTATTGAAGTTGGAGTATTGCCCTACTGAAGAAATGACTGCAGACATTTTCATGAAGGCGTTGAATGCTGATAAACATCAGAGACTAATAAAAAAGTTGGGTTTGATTGAATAAGTCCTTATTGTTGAGAAAGAGTGTTGGCATATGCAACAGATTAGGACTTATTATAAGTAAAAGGAGGACTTTATGCTGACCTGACAGTAGATGGCGATGTTGTGTAACGTTTCCTTGCTTATTGTATAAGAAATAGTCTCACTTGTTAGTTTCACTTTTGTTTTGTTCCTGTTTCCTGATGCAATGCTAAAATGACTGTGCATTATTATTTTACCTCATGCTGTTAGAAGTAAAAGCTTGTTATCCCATGCAGAAAAAGTCATACAAAGACTCAAATAGTATATTTAAAAATATTTTATTGAAAGTATACTAATATATAAAAGATCCAGTGATCACCACAGAAAACTGGTGGGTCACCTGGACTACTAAAAACATGTGCATATATGATCAAAGAAATAAATAAACACATAAAACATATAAGGTGTACAAATAAATAAAGTTGGAGTACCCAAAATACATAAAATAAATTGTGACCAATATATTAGTAAAACATGTGTCTAAAAGTGAATATATCAACAAAATACCCCAAAATAAAAAGATCATACATAATTACCTATGTGGTATAAAGAAGGCCAGGCACCCACCACACCCGACGCGCGTTTCGCATCAATGCTTCGTCCCCTGGATATTTTGGGGTATTTTGTTGATATATTCACTTTTAGACACATGTTTTACTAATATATTGGTCACAATTTATTTTATGTATTTTGGGTACTCCAACTTTATTTATTTGTACACCTTATATGTTTTATGTGTTTATTTATTTCTTTGATCATATATGCACATGTTTTTAGTAGTCCAGGTGACCCACCAGTTTTCTGCGGTGATCACTGGATCTTTTATATATTAGTATACTTTCAATAAAATATTTTTAAATATACTATTTGAGTCTTTGTATGACTTTTTCCTCTTGGTGTTGGTCATATTTTATTAACTTTGTAGATGTTTATTTGTTATCCCATGCAGCCTTCTCTGTGAAGTTTTCTACTGCAAAGGTGTGGATTCAGAAGCTGTGCAACAGTGTGATGGTGTGGGGATGCTTTGCTGGTGACACTGTTGGGGATTTATTCAAAATTGAAGGCATACTGAACCAGCATGGCTACCACAGCATCTTGCAGCAGGATGCTATTCCATCCGGTTTGCGTTTAGTTGGACCCTACTTTTTTCCTCTATTGTTACAGCTCACACAGGTCAACATGCTGCACGAGTCTGAGGATTTTGGCTTTCTTCTCTGACCCAGTATCCAGCATCTGTCAGGTTTTGGTATACTTTTTTTTTTGCACTGCAGAGGGTTCTTTTCTCCTAGCATTCATTGACATTCAATCTGATATGTTATTTTTGGGTGTAACTCATATGGTGCTGTGAATTACTAGGGGGGTTAGTCCATGATCATTTATTTTGAATCTTTGTCTCAGATAGCTCATGTTGTTTCTGTTTGTATAACAATTTCATGATGCCATTTTCTATGCTGTATTTTGGTTAGGTGTGGGGAGATATGATCATTATTTAATGACATATCCAGTTTATCTGTTTTAATGCTTTTAAATTTACTAGTGTCTTTTTCTTTGATGTTTGGTACCTGTTAATAATAATAAAAATAAAATATCATAATTTTTATGGGTGTTCCCATCTTTGTGGCATACTTTTCTCTACGGTTTCTCAGGTTTTTTTTTGCCTCTGGTGAACCCCTTTGAATTCTAATTATATAGTGGTGCCCTCCAGCCTCATTGTTTTTTTTAGCTCCCTTGGTAGCCCTCACCAAGAAGGCATCTAATCCCAAGTTGTGGTCAGAGGAGGTCACCAAGGCGTTCTCCTCCATCAAGTCGCATTTTGCCAGTGCTCCCATCTTACATCGCCCCGATGTCGATAAGCCGTTTATTTTAGAGGTGGATGCCTCTTCTGTCGGTGCTGGAGCAGTCCTTTTTCATCCCTGCTTCTTCTTTTCCAAGACCTTTACACCAGCAGAGAGGAATTATTCCATCGGGGACAGGGAGTTACTGGCTATGAAGTTGGCCTTCTCCGAGTGGAGACATCTTCTGGAGGGGGCTCGCTTCCCCTTCCAAGTATTCACGGACCACAAGAACTTGGTGTATTTGCAGACAGCCCAGCGGCTAAATTCCCGTCAGGCCAGATGGTCCTTGTTCTTCTCCCGGTTCCATTTCACCCTCCATTTCCTCTCCGGTGAGAAGAACATTCGCGCCGACGCTCTATCTCGCTCCGTGGTGTCCTCTGAGGAGGTGGAGGAGGAGCCTCGGCTTATTGTCCCCGCAAAGAGCCTAAGAATGGTGGCCCCGGTTTCGCTTGAGTCTGTGCCTCCGGGCAAGACTTTTGTGCCCACCAATTTGCGACCGGAAGTACTCTCTTGGGCACATTCGTCCAGGGTGGGTGGACATTTTGGGACAAAAAGGACTTCTGAGTTGCTGGCGAGGACATACTGGTGGCCGCATATGGCCCGTGACGTCAGGGAATATGTTCAGGCGTGCGTCTCCTGCGCCAAGAATAAGTCCTCTCGACAACGGCCAGCTGGGCTACTTTT
Source organism: Oophaga sylvatica (assembly GCA_033576555.1). Taxonomy (NCBI): domain Eukaryota; kingdom Metazoa; phylum Chordata; class Amphibia; order Anura; family Dendrobatidae; genus Oophaga; species Oophaga sylvatica. The sequence goes on along the minus strand of JARQOD010003283.1, from coordinate 17,231 downwards.
CCCTTTACCGGTGGCAGACAGGCCCTGGGAAATGGTCGGGATGGATTTCGTGGTGGGCTTACCCAAGTCTCAGGGCTGCACAATCATCTGGGTGATAACCGACCATTTCTCCAAAATGGTGCACTTGGTGCCGTTACCACGGTTACCGTCTGCACGGGCCTTGGCAGCATTATTCATCAGGCATATTTTCCGCCTACACGGTATGCCAGACAAAATTGTCAGTGATCGAGGTCCCCAATTTGCGTCTCGGTTCTGGAGAGAGCTTTGCCAGCTACTCAGTATTAAGTTAAACCTCTCCTCTGCGTATCATCCCGAGACAAATGGGTTGGTAGAGAGGGCCAACCAGACCTTGGTCACGTATTAGCGACATTTTGTCTCAGCCAGGCAGGATGACTGGGCATCCTTGCTACCATGGGCGGAGTTTGCTCTCAATAATGCTGTGGCTGACTCCACTGGACAGACCCCATTCCTGTTGAACTACGATCAGCATCCGCGGGTTCCGGTGCCCATGCCCGTGTCTTCCACTGACTCCAGGGTGGCAGACTGGGCTGTGGAGGCATGGGACATTTGGGACCGTACCCAGGACGCCATCCAGACCTCCAAGGAGAGGATGAGGTCTTCTGCCCCGCTCAGAAAATTTGCTCCAGGCGACTTAGTGTGGGTCTCTGCCTGAAACATGAGGCTGCGAGTAGAGTCGACTAAGTTGGCACCTCGATATCTGGGCCCCTTCAAGATTCTTGAGCAGTTAAACCCTGTAGTTTACCGCTTAGCTCTTCCGCCTCGCCTTTGTTTCACCGACACCTTTCACGTGTCCCTTCTGAAACCTGTGGCCATCTCCCAGTTTTCTGAGTCCTCTGCCGTGACGTCGGGTTCCTCTACCGACGATCATGAGGTGAACACCATTGTTGAGTGCAAGGTGGTACGAGGCAAAAAGTTTTATTTGTTGGACTGGAGGGGTTATGGGCCTGAGGATAGGTCTTGGGAGCCTGCCGAGCATATTCACGCTCCACAGCTCATCGCTGCCTTTGAGCGCAGCGAGGCCCAAAGAAGGGGGGATCCTAGGAGGAGGGGTAATGTTAGGGTTCGAGTTCCCAATGCTGCACAAGGGGAATCTCGAGCCATTCCCACTGCGGTCCCCCATCCATCTCCAGCCGCAGTGGATCCTGCTCAGCAGAGACGTCGGTCCCAGCGTCTTGCCCGGTCTAATACTGTGCAGAAACTTGCTGCTGCCTCTCCTGGATCTTCGGTTATAACCAGTGCTGGAGCAGGCAGATTTGGGACTAAGTCCTCTGTTTCTTCTTCTGAGCATGCCCAGGGCAAGAGCTCCCATTGGAGATCAGGGGTCACATGATCATATACAGCTACGACTCCTATTGGTCCTCCAGGAAGGTCCTGTAGCTGTTTGTGATCTGAAGCAGCTTTCTATTGGTCCTTTCTGGAAGGTCTTCTACTCGTGGCTGCTATAAAAGGTTGTCCTGACCGCACGGCCGTGAGCTAGTATCAAACCTTTATGTGCTTTGCGCCAGTATGGTCATGCGTGTGTGTGGTTAGGGCGGCGGAAATACGCCATTACAATACCGACCTAATCGGTAAGGAGCTTGGTATGCTAGCTGGGCAGGGTCGGTGTCTTAGATGCCTTTAGAATACCGGCATAACCGGTGAGGAGTTTGGTTGCTGTATTCAGGGCCTGGCGGACAGACGCCATAGATAGCTCCTGACCACTTCCTATGTTCGCTTAGCAGTCAACTGTGTACCTGGACACAGTAGGATTTCTCAGCGGCTCAGTGACGCAACAGGGTTGGCTTTAAAACGCTAGTCAGCGCCCTAGCATTTTACTTTGCGGCTCACTGAAGCTAAGTGAGTTCGCACTTATCACCATATAGCACTGCAGCATTCCCGCTGTGGATTAACAGAGTTCGCACTATCACAGCGCGCTACAGCGTTTATTTTAGCGACTCTGCGGGATAACAGAGTTCGCTACTTACGCCATCTTACTAGCAGCAGGCTCTGGTGGACCCCGGGCTGCGAACGCACCTCTCTACATTATTTATTAGCTGCGTTCCGCAGACCCTAACAATGTGTATATATCTATTCTTTCTATTCTTTATTAAACCTGTCAGTGTGATTTTACAGTATAGCCGGGGATGAATTGCCGGCTTTTCTAAAGGACATCGGTGCGATTTAATCGCAAGTCACACGTGCGGTCCGTTTGTAATCCGATTTTGCATCGCACCCATAGACTGGCATTGGCGATTGTCGACCCTCAATTGGTGACAATCGCTGAGATTTTACTCGCACGTATAAAACGGACGACAAAAAATCGGTGGGAGCTGCTCCATAGATTAACATTGGTCCGACTGCAATGCGATATTTTATCGCTTTGCAGTCGTCCGATTTTGTCGCCAGTGTGACCCCGGCCATATATAGAGGATCTGTTATCTTTCCTGTGTGGTTTAATATATACAGTGGTGGCCAAAAGTATTGGCACCCCTGCAATTCTGTCAGATAATACTCAGTTTCTTCCTGAAAATGATTGCAAACACAAATTCTTTGGTATTATTATCTTCATTTAGTTTGTCTTCAATGAAAAAACACAAAAAGAATTGACCTAAAGCCAAATTTGATATAATTCCACACCAAACCTAAAAAAGGGAGTGGACAAAAGTATTGGCACTGTTTGAAAAATCATGTGATGCTTCTCTAATTAGTGTAATCACCAGCACCTGTAACTTACCTGTCGCACCTAACAGGTGTTGGCAATAACTAAATCACACTTACAGCCAGTTAACATGGATTAAAGTTGACTCAACCTCTGTCCTGTGTCCTTGTGTGCACCACATTGAGCATGGAGAAAAGAAAGAAGACCAAAGAACTGTCTGAGGACTTGAGAAACCAAATTGTGAGGAAGTGAGTCGCACATACGGTACCAGGGCTTATGGGGTACTCGGCACCGAGCCCGTTAAAGTCTATGGGGAATGTCACAAGTAGCACAGCTCGGTCCGTTGCCCTGGGCGCTCATACAAAGGGGGATATTTACAGGGGATTGAGATAATTGTTCGTGACGCCACCTGTGGTTTCTGATCAGGGTGACCAGCGCTGCAGGGTGAATCCTCTGAGGGTTGGGGCAGCAAGGTGGTAGGTCTCCCACAGGTGAGACTAGATGGATCCCTCAGAATGAAATGGCAGTGCAGGGTGCAGACAATAAGTCAATCACACACAAGCCGGTCTCTTTCCATACCTTTACTGATGAAGGTTGCAGGTATGTCCCGGGAAGCTGCTCAGGGTGGAGTATGCACATCCAGGTAATTGCCAAGTAGGTTTAAGGCCTCCTTTCCCTTTTAAAGTGTATGAGTCCTAACCTGCGTGAAGTCAGGTTTAACTCTGAATAGCACAGCTTCGCCCGGCCAACATTGTGGTGGAAGTCTTCTCGTGGAAAGAACTAAGTCTATATGGCTGCAGACCCGACTCCTGTTCTGCCTGACCCCGGTTACGTATCAGCACTTAGGGCTATCCTCTGTGACTTGAAGTCCAGCAGGGATTCCGGTGTTTCTCTTACTAGCCGTAAAGGTTCTAGCGATACTTCGGACCCGGTGTCCGGTTAAATTGAGTGAAGGTGGTCTGTCACCGAAGTCACTCCTTCCTAGGGTCACCACTCGCCCGTCACCCTACTCTCATCCTTAACATAAGCACGGGGCAGCAGTAGGTATTGTCATCAGCTTCCTCCCATCCAAAGCTCACTGACCGATTCTCAGTTAACTCGATGTTCTGCAAACTGTAGTCCCCCTTCCTTCTGTTCCTTCTTGAACTCTGTCCAGAGCGGCTATCAGGACCTTCCGTCAGACTGATTTCATGCTCGCTCAGAGAGTCACTTTCCACTTGCATAGGGTACTAACAGTCTAGATGTTCCGAGATATCAGCTTGCAATCTCTCTCTCCTCTGTCTCTGACTAGAATGTCTCTGACAGGAAATCTCCATCCTCAGACTACCTCCAGCTCCCTCCAGTCTGGAATGAACTGAACCAACTGCTGCCTAACTCACACCCTTAAATAGTCTAAGGTTCCCTCTGGTGGTAATCTGGAGAAGTGTGAGTGATGTGAATGAATATCAGATTTTGCAATTACCTTTCAGCACATACTCCTGGAACATGTGTACCAAGCGCAGCTGGGCCACACATCCCCCCCTAGTTATCATCAGCACTCCCGGGCTGAAATAGAAAAACAATTTTTATCATAACATCAACATAACTCATCCCTTGCGGGAGGTAAGGACACTTTAACGTTACATTATGTACAAGTGCAATTAGAAAAATATCAAAATACTTTTCACAATAAATACAATATTAGATTCTTGTGGAGGACCCGCACCAAAAACCTCCCACGTGGGTCCTGGGTGGGCTGCAGGACTTCATTGCTGCAGACCTCACTCAAGGCCACACCATACGGGTTTTTCTTCTGAGGTAGTAAGGCTTTATGTAAAACCAAGATGGGACACCGAAGTGTCAACTATTTACAATTACAGTGCTGTGCTGCAAGAGTCCTCAGCACGCAGTCCTTGGATAAAACATTTTTAGAAAAATCACATTTCTATAATAATAATACTGTGTTACTCATTACCCAACTGGGGTATTCTACTTCAAATTATGCAAACATCATTACATATTATCAAGATTTCTATAAAGTGCAAATTCTTCTTCAACTTTGTACAGATGCAGTAAACCCTGTCTGGGTCCTACTGGTCTTCTTTTTTTTTGCAGATAGCGATGACGTCTTCCACTCCTGGAGCTGGAAGTAAGCGGTGCGATCTGGAACGCATCACTAACATATCATGTCCTGCTACCTGTGTCTGGGTAGCCACAGTCCTTGTTTCACTTTTGCGATTGCTTTTGCCACTTGCTGGAGGCCTCACAGGTGCCTCTTCTAAGTACAGATTTGTCTCACTTGAGAACGCACTAGCTGGTTGCGTTGCAGAATAGGATGCTGTATACGATGCAGGACAGGAAGCAGGTGCGCGCAGTGGCTCAGTTGGGAACGCACAAGGCTTTTGCGATGCAGAGTAGGAAGCAGTATACGATGCAGAGTAGGATGCAGTATACGATGCAGGTGCGTGGCCTGGCGCTGACGTGGCTGGGGCTTGGGACACTGAGACTCGGGGTACACTACCGGCTTCAGGGACGGGGTCGCTGTCATGGGAGACATTCAAGGCAAACCACCCCTGACGACTACAGTGTCGTGTGTAGGTGACAACATCCCCTTTTAACAGGTGGAACCCCGCATCGCAGCAGTGAACGTAGATCTTTGGAGAGAACCCGGCTCGCATATGTAACCCCAAAACTCCTCGGGCCTTAGAGGCACACACCGTCCCCTGGCGCTGCGGTTCCCGGAGCGTACCTTTGTCTCGCCTGATGTTTTCCTTTTCAGCGAGAGTCTCTTCCCTGGTACCTCTGGCGAAACTGCTGCACCTCTCTCTGCTCCTGCTGTTGCCGCTGCTCATGCTCACGGCGACGCCATTCATTCTCCAGCTGGGCGCGTATTCCGCATCGTCCAGGAGCTCCATCTCCTCCCAGTCGACCTCCATCATGGACGCTGGGTCTCCTCCGGCGTCCCTACTGGGGGACTGCATTCCGCTGCGGCCTCCAGGCCTGGCTGGCATTCCGGTGTGGGCAGGCCCTCCTCAGCCTCCTTCCCTCCCACCGCGTCCCGGCGGAGTCAGGATCAGCACTTTTGGAGCCGGCCTCCGGTTGTTCATCAGCCGCTGGCAGTGGTGGCGCAGGGTAACGTGGTGCATCCAGGGGGAGAGCGTCGCGTCCCACAGCAGCCGCTTTTTTCAGGGCACGCCAGCTTTGCTCTATCACCTCCGTCTCTGCACGGTGTCGGGCTATAACTTCCAGCACCGCATCCACCTCCTCCACTTTCTGTATTGTTGGGTCGGTCTCCCGACCTGGGGACGGTTCAGGCACAGGCAGTAGCTCTTCAGGGGAACGGGGTCTGCGCACCGCCGTTCCTCCACACAGCGTCTCCTGTCCTTCCGCCATCTCACTCCAGGCCAGACTGTGTGTTGCATCTGGAACAATCTGGTCTCTTCCGTGGAGGCGAGACTTTCGCTTCCTCTTCTTGGCATAGAGGATGAAGAGGAGGCGGATCTCCCATGCAGTAGGGCAGGCTCTCGTATTGTAATAGCATTTAGACAGGGCGCCCATTGCTTTCGCGCCACAGGGGGGTACGCCCACAAAGTCACGCCCACCTTCTTCACCAGCGCCTCAGGCGCGAATATGGCGGCAAAATGGCGGAAAATGGCGCCAAAAGTCACAAAAACTGCACACAGTCCTTTTTGCACAAAACATCCACTTTAGGCACACAGGACTCACATATAGTAAGCTTCGTATCCTGTTCGTGACGCCAAAGATGAGTCGCACATACGGTACCAGGGCTTATGGGTACTCGCACCGAGCCCGTTAAAGTCTATGGGGAATGTCACAAGTAGCACAGCTCGGTCCGTTGCCCTGGGCGCTCATACAAAGGGGGATATTTACAGGGATTGAGATAATTGTTCGTGACGCCACCTGTGGTTTCTGATCAGGGTGACCAGCGCTGCAGGATGAATCCTCTGAGGGTTGGGGCAGCAAGGTGGTAGGTCTCCCACAGTTGAGACTAGATGGATCCCTCAGAGTGAAATGGCAGTGCAGGTGCAGACAATAAGTCAATCACACACAAGCCGGTCTCTTTCCATACCTTTACTGATGAAGGTTGCAGGTATGTCCCGGGAAGCTGCTCAGGGTGGAGTATGCACATCCAGGTAATTGCCAAGTAGGTTTAAGGCCTCCTTTCCCTTTAAAGTGTATGAGTCCTAACCTGCGTGAAGTCAGGTTTAACTCTGAATAGCACAGCTTCGCCCGGCCAACATTGTGGTGGAAGTCTTCTCGTGGCAAGAACTAAGTCTATGTGTAGCCCTGGTGTGAAGGCACACGCAGTACCCTGGAGAATGTGTGGAGAGATAGCAGTTCAATGCTCTATACCCATTCACTCTACATACACTAGACAAAACCCTTAGGGTAGTGTAGTCACTCGTAGGGAGTGGTCAGTGTGTATTCATTGAGTGATTTGAAGTAGTCAGTGTCCTGTCCTCGGACAGAGCAGACGTGACAGAGTCTAGCCTGGACCTGGATGGAGGAAGCAGTCCAGTCTGTTCTGTGAGCAGTTCAACAAGTGGAGGCCAGTAAGGGCGAGATATAGATCACCTCAGCCTGGTCAGAGCTGTACCTCACTTGAAGACATATATTGAGAAGGAAGAGTTTAGTACAGATACTTCAGTCTCCTGTCCCAAGGACAGTGAAGGTTCAGAGACGTGCTCCTGCTAGAGGATAACTGAGATTCTGGCAACAAACTCTGAAGGAAGAAAAAGAAGGGATTGATTATATGACCTTTGAAAGTGTGAGTGTTTTATGCTACAAGCGCGGACAAGGCGAAAGGCACAGTGGAAGGAATATTTAAAAGTGCTTTTGGATTGGAGAAGTCCTGCACATTGTTACCGGTCACTGGGGACCGAAGGATCACTATAGCTGCACGCATAGTGGTAAGAAAACCAGAGCTTACCGGACCTTAGGTCGCGGCAAGCAGCCCTGAAGAGTCGGTACGTAACTGGGGTCAGGGGGAGTGAGGACCTTGAGTCTCTGCAGGACAAGATAGGAATTCAGCTCTCTCACAGGAAGGCTCCGACCCACAAAACTGACCAGGCAGTACAGCTTTTGGGAAAAGCGGAGTTATAGAGGAACTACGCTTTATGCTGGTTGTACTCATCATTGGAAAGTAAAGGAGGCCCCTAACTTGTCCAGCTGCTATCTTGAAATACATTCTCCATGGATCAGCCTCCCTGGACCTGCCTTACCATCTACAAGTAAAAAGGTATGGAAAGACGCTGACCGTGTAGACTGAGTTATTTAACTGCAACCCTGCACAAACCCCACCATAACTATCGACCTGAGGGAAGAGTCCCACCTGTAGGGGACCCGACATCTAGCTGCCTCACCATCCCCTCAGAGATCTACAGCAGCGCTGGTACAAATTACCAGAGACTACAGGGGGCGTCACGAAGTAAAATATATCTATCCCCTGTAAATTTCCCCCAAAAATACGCCAGACCGCCAGGGCCACAGACCGAGCCACCGCTACCTGTGACAAACCCCATAGCCTTCCATGGCTCGGTTTCTGAGTACCCCCATTGCCCTGGTAATTTCCACAATTGTGGTGGCGGGGTCGATACAAAATTTTGGGTCACGAACAATTCGAAACTCGCAAAATTGCGAGCCCATGTGCCTATGGGTTTTTTTGTGAAAAGGACTTTTTGCACTTTTGGCGCCAAAAATCGCCATCTTTGTCGCCAATTCGCGCCCTCAGGCGTGGAAAGAAGTGGGCGTACCTTCGTGGGCGTGTACCCCCTGTGGCGCGAAGGAATCCTGCCCCTCAAAAGTCTATTACAACAGGATCCTGCCCTACAGCAAAGGAGGTCCGCCTCCTCTTCCCTTCCCTGCGGGAGGGGAGACCAAACCCCCCCCCACGGAAGAGACCGGTGTCTTGGTAAAGAAGAAAAACGCTTGGAACATATGGAACGGAGTTGCAGCCGAGCAGGGAAGCGGAGGAAGGCGGCCCCGTTCCCCACCAAGCGCCACCGCACCGGAACCATCCGGGTTGCCCTGCAGCAAGCATTGGGAAGTTAAAGAAGAAAATGCCGACTGAAAAAGATGGTCCAGCACCAACCGGATTTAAGAGATGAGAGACGCGGCGACCCTGGAGCACGGCGGCGGGGGAGCGTGTTTCCCCCCCTCGACGACCCCCACGCTGGGAGTTACCAAAACTTCGCGCCCAAGGCAAAGGGGGCAAAACCGGAGGCTGCCCCAAGTACCGATCCTGATCCCACCGGTGAAGCGGTGGGAGGCGAAGGAGGTTAGGAGGTACCGCCATTTCCCGGGAAAACGCCCGCCCGGCCAGGGGCCCAGCAATGTCGATCCCCGGCAGGGACACCGAGGGTCCTGTCCGTCATTACCAGCTGGACTGGGACGAGATGGCGCGCCTGGAACTTCCCTACACCGCCCAGTGGGAACTGAGTGGCAGCGTCGTAGGAGAAACAACAACGCCAGCAGGAGGAAGAGCGGGAAGCCCGAACCACAACGGCAGCATGCGAGCTGATTGCGGACAAGGAAAGTGTCCGTAAGAAAAAAGGTACTCTGAGGGAACCGCGGCGGCAGGGGTGGGACGAGTTCCAGCTCCAAAGGGCTGGGGCTTCAAAGAACCGGGCCTCACCCGGGGTCTTTGTCAGCAACTATGTAGAATCCCACCTACCGCAAGGCCATCCCGGAGGACCTAGTTAATGGAGACATTGACATATACACGACCTGGGTATGAAGGGATGGTATGCCCTTAAGTCACAATGTTCGTGACCCCGTCCCCGACGCAGTAACGCCCACTCCGCAGGTCCCCATCTCCAGCCAACGCACCAGGCCGTGCCCCAGCATCCCCCCCGCAGGCACCTCGCAAATGGAAGCAACACCTGTATATCCCACTAACTCGTTATTCTTCACATCGCAACTTGCGACCCTTTCCATCGCAATCTATGACCGATCGTATCGTAACGTAACGCAAATTGAAACGCAATCGGTGTCTCGCAAGGAGAAAGTACCCGTGCCCCCTAAGGTTCGCACAGAATGTGGCGACCCAACCCAAAATACAGCCACGATTTGTTAGTCCTGGTCTAGGGACCACGCATTGTTCCAGCCCCCCGGGGTGGAAATGTATTGAAAATAATTAAACAGTAAAAGAAAAAAGGTAAGATCCAGACAGGGGTCCCATATTTAGTTGTAAAAATTTGAGATGTTTACCAATTTTGCACTTTATAGCCAGAGATAATTTCTATGTTTTCTATATTAATTAGAATCCCGGCGGGTACCAAATTGAAAATTTAATGCATATTGAAATGTTTTCCCTATCTTGTCTTTGTTTTACAATGGACTTCGAGCTGAGGACTGAGCCAGCCCAGAACGAATTTGTATTAGTTGCACCTTTGCATTATCTGGTTTTACAAAAACCACCACAACACCTTGAACAAAAAACCCGTGTGGTGTGGCACTGAGTAGGTCTGCATTCCTAATCCGCACCCACCCAGGACCCAGTTGAAGGTTTGGTGCGGTCCTTCCAAGAATTTTTTCTGGTATTATATAGAATGTTATTTAAATTTTGTATTTTTTTTATTTTAATGTTTTGTTTGCAACGTTCAAGAAATCCTTACCTCCCGGATGGGACGAGTTAATGTAAGTTTAATGCAAAACAAAATTTCTGTCTCTTTGTATTTAACAGCCCGGGATGCGTCTTTTACATGGGGGAATGTGTGCCCTGTTGAAGACACGCATAACCCTGGGAAAGTGTGAGAGATAGCATTCAATGCTCTATACCCCTTCACTCTACATACACTAAACACCTTAGGGTAGTGTTCACTCGTAGGGAGTGTCAGTGTTATTCATTGAGTGATTTGAAGTAGTCAGTGTCCCCGTCCCGACAGGCGACGTACAAGTCTACCTGGCCTGATGGGGGAAGCAGTCCTCGGTTTGAGCAGTTCAACAAGTGGAGGGCCCAAAAGGGGGAGATATAGAATCACCTCAGCCTGGTCAGAGCTGTCCTCACTTGAAGAATTTTTGAGAAGGAAAGTTTAGTAAGAATTCAGTCCTCCGTCCCAAGGAAAGGAAGGTTCAGAACGTGCTCCTGCTAGAGGATAACGGAGATTCTGGCAACAAACTCGAAAAAAAAAAAGAAGGGATTTTTATGACCTTTGAAAGTGTGAGTGTTTTGTACAAGCGCGGCAAGCGAAAGGCACAGGGAAGGAAATTAAAAAGTGCTTTTGGTTGGAGAATCCTGCACTTGTTACCGGTCACTGGGGACCGAAGGATCATAAGCTGCAAAGCTAGTGGTAAGAAAACCAGAGGGTTACCGGCCTTAGGTCGCGGCAAGCGCCTGAAGAGTCGTACGTAACGGGGTCAGGGGAGTGAGGACCTTGGTCCCCCTGAGGAAAAAAAGAAAATAGGAAATTCAGCTCTCTCCGGAAGGCTCCGACCACAAAACTGACCAGGCAGTAAGCTTTGGAATAGCTGGGTTATAAGGGAACACCCCTTTATGCGGTTTTACTCATCATTGGAAATAAAGGAGGCCCCTAACTTGTCCAGGTGTACTTGAAATACTTCTCCAGGATCACCCCTGGGACCTGCCTTCATCTTCAAGTAAAAAGGTTGGAAAGACGCGACCGGTGGGAACTGAGTTATTAACTGCACCCTGCACAACCCCCCCAAAAATATCGACCTGAGGGAGGAGTCCCACCTGTAGGGGACCGACATCTAGCTGCCTCAACCTCCCCTCGAGACTACAGCAGCGCGGGTACAAATTACCAGGACTAAGGTGGCGTCACGAACTGTAAATATTCTATCCCCTGTAAATATCCCCCACATACCCAGACCCCAGGGCCACAGACCGAGCCACCCACCTGTGAAACCCCATAGACTTCCATGGGCTCGGTTCTGAGTACCCCCATTTGCCCTGGTAATCCACAATTGTGGTGGGGGTGATACATAATGGCTGCAGACCCGACTCCTGTTCTGCCTGACCCCGGTTACGTACGGCACTTGGGCACCCCTCTGGACTTGAAGTCCAGCGGGATCCGGTTTTTTCTCTCACTAGCCGTAAAGGTTCTACGATATTTTGGCCGGTGTCCGTTAAATTGATGAAGGTGGTCTGTCACCGAATCACTCCTTCCTGGGTCCCATCCCCTCGCCCTACTCTCTCCTAACAAAAGCACGGGCGCAGTGGTATTGTTTCACTTCCCCCCTCCAAAGCTCATGCCGTTTCAGTTAACCGATGTTTTGCAAAGTAGTCCCCCTTCCTTCTGTTCCTTCTTGAACCTGTCCAGGCGGCTACAGGACCTTCCGCAACGTTTCATGCTCGCTCCGAGAGCACTTTCCATTGCATAGGGTATAACATCTGATGTTCCGAGATTCAGCTTGCTTCTCCTCCTCTGTCTCTGACTAGAATTCTCGACAGGAAATCTCCGTCCTCAGCTCCTCCGCTCCCCCATCTGAAATGAATGAACCAAGCTGCCTAACTCAACCCTTAAAAGTCTAGGGGTTTGTTAGTACAGTTCTAAGGTTTGTGCTTGGGTGCAAAGAAAACACCAGGATCACAGGTTTTGATTAGAAAAGTCCGTATTATTTCATACAAGTTGGCAAATAGTCCACAGTTTGCAGACACGAAACAGGGAACACAGCACCCCAAAGGGTAATCCAAGCTCACAATCACTCTCCAATACAGATTCAGGATCTTTCTTCTCTGTTACCGTAAGCATGAAACGTGGGTCTTTCAAAGAGCAGGGTTCAGTCCACAGTGCTTCAAGGTTCCCAGTAGGAATACTGGAGTCAAGGTCCAAGGCTTACGGATCAATCACAGGTTCACTGCAGGCTAGTTCTGAACACGATTGCTCGCTGTGGCGCTTTAAGAACAAAGGAGAAATCAGGGCGGGAACTGCAAGCGGGGAAACCCATTTTGACTGGGGAAGATAGCTGCAGCAAGACAGAAAGTAAAATGGCTGACGAACAAACTGAGTTTCAGAAATTTAAAATACATAGAACCTTACATTCTCCCCCTTAGGACAACCTTCCGGATACCTCAACCAGGCTTGTTTGGGTACCTCTGATGAAACTGACGGAGCAAGCGAGGACATTAACGTTATTGACCGGTTTTCCCCTAGTTGTCCTCCCTGGGTAAGCCCTGCCATTTTAATCGATATTTAAGATTTCTATAAACCTGGAATCAAATCCTTTCCACCACAAATCTTCCTGCCATCGCTAGCACTGGGTCAGGGCAAGAGAGGAATCCAGGAAACGTATTGGGTGTCGCAGCCTTTTGTAGGGTACATAAAGACAGGGGGATTCTCATTTTCTGGCAGTTGAAGACGACAAGCAACGGCACTTATAATTTTTACTGATTTTATGGGTCCAATGTCTTTTTCCCAATTGACGAGGAATCCTTAACTTAAGATTTTGGTTGACAGCCAGACCAATCCCACCTTGAAAGCTGGTGAGGTTTACGAAATTTATCTTCTGCTTTCTTGTACCTTTCTTGACCGATTCCGATTTTCCTTTAGAAGATCCATTTCTCTGTAAAGAGTGATTCTTTCAGCCATGCTGGTAAAGGCGTTCTATGGAAATGTGGTAATTTAGGATGATAACCCTAATTAAGTAAAAAGGAGATGTTTGTGGAGCACTCGGGTTGTATAAGAGAACTCAGAATGGAAGTAGATCCACCCAATCATCCTTAGGTGGCAGAAAAGCAGCGGAGATCGCTCCAGGGTTTATTGGTTTCGTTCGGTCTGTCCTTAGTCGGGAAAAAGAGAAGAAAGGTTTACTTTAATGCCAAGCTGCACAGAATTTTGCCAAAAACCAGAATGAAATTGCACCCCTCGAACCGAAATAACCTCATCGTACTCATGAAGCGAAACCATCTTTAATCATCAAATCTGATGTCTGTTTTGCAGTGGGTAAGCCCACACAAGGGATAAAATGAGTGCCTTTGTTGATCAACCACCCAAATGGTGTTTTCCCCTGGATTGGTAATCCCAATGAAGTCCATAAAAGGATCCCCACGGCGGGACGGGGTGGGAAAGGCTGTAAAGACCATGGGAGGGCGGGTGTTTTGCATCTTGACAGACCCAATGAAGGACTTTTTTCAAAACACCTTCCTGCAAGTGGGGCCACCAAAAGAAACGAGAAAGAAATTCCTGTGCTTTAGAATTTCCCTATGCCCAGCATCTTGGAATCGTGAATGATTTGCAATTCTTAATCTGACGTTTCAGGAATTTAAGCGTTTCCCTGAATCCACACACCATTCTTAAAGACAAGACTTAGTCCCTTGGGGTTGTGCCAAAAAGGATCCGCATGGATCTTCCTTGTGTCCTTAAGTAGGTTTGATTATAATTACTCCAGGAATCTGAGTCAGGAAGAATAGTCCAGGAGGGTAATTGGCGTGTCTCGCTGAGTAAACCAAGATTACAGCCTTTCCATGCGGATCCGGTCTATAAGAGATGATAAAATTAAATTGGTTTAAAGAAAAATTCCGCGACCTGGCGAGGAGTCAGCACTTAGCCGACCTATAAATCAAGGTTACGTGGCGGTCAGGACGACTATTTGCGTGGCACTCCCTGAAGAAGGGTCCCATTCTTTGAAGGCGCAATAATGGCCAACAACTTCTATTTGCCCACATCGTAGTTCCTCTCGCCGAAGACAACTGTGGAAAAAGAAGGCACAGGATGCAAGAATTCTTCTCCCTGTTCCTGAAAGTTAGCTCCAACGGCACACCTGAAGCATCCCCCTTTAGAAGGCAAGCTCGGGGTTGGATGTACTAGGATAGGTGCAGTGGTAAATTTTCTTTAGACGGGAAAATGCTTCCTGGGTTTGGGGAGTCCAGGAAAACCAACTCTTTCGGGTAAGTTAGTGAAGGTGAAACACCTCAGGAAATTTCTAATGAAACGTCTATAGAAATTGGCAAACCCGTGAAGCGCGTACCTCCTTCACATTTCTAGGACTTGGCCAATTTGAGCTTGGGGTTTGCTTCCATCCATACAAATTCCTTGTGTAACATAAAAACCCCGAAATTGAATTTGGTCCTATGGAATTCACCTTTTCAAGTTTGTGTAAAGATGATTTTGTCTTGACGTTCCAAGCCATTCTCACTGTCCTGGTTCCTTGGGAGTTAGAAAAATTAGATACATCCAAATAAATTACCACGAATGTTCTAGGGTCCCTGAAGATGTATTCCCAAGTTTGGAAATTGGGGGGCGGTACTCAGACCAAAGCATAACTAGATATTCAAGGTCCTAGGTGACCTGAAGCGTCTTCCATTCATCCCCAAGGCTAATACGGACTAAGTTTAAGGCCCCCAAGATCAGTTTAGAAAAAATTTTGGCATGGTCGCACCCTCCAATAATCAGGGATTAAAGGCAATGGATAACGGTTTTCTAATGTAACCTTAAATTGAGTTCCCATAGTCTACCATGGTCTCAGAGTCCATCTTTCTTCTTACAAAGAAAGGGTGCACCGCGGAATAAAAGGGGGCGTATGAACCCTTGGTAGATTTTCATCTATGTATCCTTTAAACCTTTAGTCGGGCCCCCCCCCAGGGGGTAGATCTTCCAAAAGGTATCTCTGCTCCAGGCAATAATTCAAATTGGCAACAAATGGCGGTGAGGAGGAAGTGGTCAGCGTTCTTCTTGTCACATAAATCCACATATCCTTGGTATACCTGGTAGTTCGGGATTGACAGATTCCTTTAGGAACAAGCAAGCTAAACTTTTGGACTATCTGTTTCTCTGGGGAAATGTAATTCCTTGGTCTCCCCGTTAAGGTAGGATTCGAGCCTGCAGCCATGGTACCCTGAAAAGGGAAAGGGGAGAAGGTTAGCTAAAGGATTTCTCTTGATGATCTTTAACCATAAAAACCCTCAAAGGTTCTTTTTCCTGTCCATGGCCAAGGGGCCAGGGACCTCCCGTTTCCATCTGTACTGGGGGTAGCCTTCTTCATGAAATTTTCCCCTTTTTAAAGCAAAGGAGACATCCATAAAATTTCCACTTGCCCCGTCATCATAGCAGGCTAGACACCCAACTGAGTAACCCAGAGTTTGATGGAAAGAAAGCAATGAGAATTGTTTTTCTACAACTCAGCTGGGAAAACCGCTGAGGAAACTTGAAAAATGGCAGCGTTTACACAGTCAACGTCCTCAAGTAACGAGTTTAAGTCCAAAATCAAATCTTTTTGCTGCGATCTCTCTGGGGCCCGAGGCTCGGACCTGACAATCCCCTCTCCACACTCACAATGAATGAGTGCGCGTAGTATTTCGAGAACGGTGGGGCGTTTATAATGAAGTGCCCGCTTACCACAATAGAAAATAGATTTTTCCCTTTAAAAAGATGTTCCTTGCTGATCACTAAACCCGTCGTTTTTAAAGAGCTACCTGCATGGGTTCAGGTTCGGTTTTCCCGTGTAATCCTCTCAAGGTTCCTTGGGAGAGGAAAGGGGAAAAGGTTATACGATGCTTTCGAACCATCCTCTTGCCTGCTTCAGTCAGACAGTATCAAAAGTTTTTTCGGTATTTTTTAAAAAGTCACCAAAAGGTGGGGGGTGGGGACGAGCAATTTTACCTTAATCAGGGAGATAACCCCTTTCGAAAAATAGATTTTTTGGGGGAACGCCCAGGTGGGATCAAGGGCCCATCTCCGGAATCCAAGGCATTTTCACTACCGAGTCTTACCTTGGCGCAAAGCAACTGGCTGCTTTGTGTTGCACCTCGTTTTTGGGCAAAACACCCCCCCCGGCTAAAAAAAATCATCAAGGGTTAAAAATCATCCCCCCGTCTCAATCAGAGGGTTTGCCCCTTAAAGCCTTTTTTGGGAAGCAACATAATTATGTAAGCACCCCTTGTCGTTCAGTGGGGGAAAATTTTGAAGCATGGCAAAAAAAAAAAAAGCATTGATTAATAAATCCCCCCAATTTCTCCGTTTTACCGCCAAAACGAAAAGGGGGAATTGGGAATCCCGCACTCGGGGCTACGGCAGGGGGCCCGGGGGCCCCCCTCTAAACCTCAATCCGGGGCGCAAATCCTGGGGGTTTGCCAACACTTTCAAATTTGGGGTTTTGGGGGCCCTAGATTGTAAAAAGGGGTCCTTTTATTCTGCAAATCGCAAGGTATTATCAGTCCCTCCCCAAAGTTCCCTTTTTTGGGGCACCTTTTCCAAAATTTTTAAACGGGGGTTACTAAAGAAGAGGAAAAAAAAAAAACAATGTGTCACCGTGGCAACACGCAGAGAAAAAAAAAAATTTTAAGGGGAAATGCTCACCTGGGGAAGGGGTTGTGAGAAGTCCCAACCCTATCATCACAGAAAGTTTCAACCAACATCTGTATCCAGAGTTTTACAACAAAAAAGAGAAAAAAAGGAAAAAAAAAAAAAAAATAGTTTTACCGTGGGGAAAACTGCAAAAAAAAAATTAAGGGAAAGCCCCTGGAATGGTTGTGAGAAGTCCAACCACTGTCATCCAGAAATACAAAAAACGTCTGATATCCCAAAAACAGCAACCAGCCTTCCAGACCCAGCAAAACTAACGTTTTGCTTCAGAATCTTGTAATGATGTTACAGTTTATATAGCGTCTTGTGCT
>JARQOD010003282.1:0-66856 GCA_033576555.1 Oophaga sylvatica | reverse complement strand
GAGACAAAGAACCTTACATTACTCCCCCCTTAGGGACAACCTCCGGATGACCTCAGACCAGGCTTGTCTGGGTACCTCTGATGAAACTGGCGGAGCAGGCGAGGAGCATTAACGTTATTGACGGTTCCCATGAGTTGTCCTCCACTGGGTAGCCCTGCCATTTAATCAAATATTGTAACTGATTTCTGTACAACCTGGAATCTAGAATCCTTTCCACCATAAATTCTTCCTGACCATCGACCAGCACTGGGTCAGGGCAAGGAGAAGAACGTCCAGGAAACGTATTGGGTGTTGCAGCCTTTAGTAGGGATACATGAAAGACAGGGTGGATTCTCATAGTTCTGGGCAGTTGAAGACGACAAGCAACGGCATTTATAATTTTACTGATTTTACAGGGTCCAATGTACTTATGTCCCAATTTAGACAATGGAATCTTTAACTTAAGATTTCTGGTTGACAGCCAGACCAAGTCTCCTACCTTGAAAGCTGGTGCAGGTTTAAGAAATTTATCTGCTGCTTTCTTGTACCTTTCCTGAGCCAATTCCAGATTTTCCTTTAGAAGATCCATATTCTTTTGTAAAGAAGTGATCCTTTCAGCCACTGCCGGCAAGGGCGTATCTATGGGAAATCGAGGAAGAATGTTAGGATGATAACCTAGATTGGAGTAAAAAGGAGACTGCTTAGTGGAGGCGCTCTGAGAGTTGTTATAAGAGAACTCAGCCAGTGGGAGTAGATCCACCCAATCATCCTGTAGGTGGCAGATAAAGCAGCGGAGATACTGCTCCAGGGTCTGATTGGTTCGTTCTGTCTGTCCATTAGTCTGGGGATGAAAAGCAGAAGAAAGGTTTACTTTAATGTCCAATGCGGCACAGAAATTTTGCCAAAACCTTGAAGTGAATTGCACCCCTCGATCCGAAATGACCTCATCCGGTACTCCATGCAAGCGAAACACATTCTTAATCATCAAATCTGATGTCTGTTTTGCAGTGGGTAAGCCGACACAGGGGATAAAATGAGCCGCTTTTGGGTATACGATCGACCACCACTAGAATGGTGTTCTTCCCTTGAGAGGTTGGTAACTCCACAATGAAGTCCATAGAAATGGATCCCCACGGGCGGGACGGGGTGGGAAGGGGTTGCAACAGACCAGTTGGTGAGGAGCGAGGTGTTTTGCATCTTGCACAGACTTCACATGGGCCACCAAAAGAAACGAGAAAGAAATTCTTGTGTCTTTAGAATTCCTCTATGCCCAGCTATCTTGGAATCGTGGATGAGTTGCAATACTCTCAATCTGACTATTTCAGGTATATACAGACGTTGTCCCTGAATCCACACACCATTCTTAAAGACAAGACTTACATCCCTTGGGGGTTGTGCCAACAAGAATCCGCATGGTATGCCTCCTTGATGTCCTTAAGTAGGTCTTGATTATTAATCACTCCCAGGAATCTAGAGTCAGGAAGAATAGTCTTAGGAGGAGTAAGTGGACGTGTCTCTGCTGAATGAATCCTAGAGAGTGCATCAGCCTTTCCATTGCGCGATCCTGGCCTATAAGAAATTACAAAATTAAATTGATTTAGGAAAAGATTCCAGCGAGCCTGGCGAGGAGTCAGGCACTTAGCGACCTGATAAATTCAAGGTTACGATGGTCTGTCAGGACGACTATTTGCTGTGCAGCTCCCTGAAGAAGGTGTCTCCATTCCTTGAAGGCGGCAATAATGGCCAACAATTCTCTATTGCCCACATCGTAGATCCTCTCAGCCGAAGACAACCGCTGGGAAAAGAAGGCACAGGGATGCAAAACATTCTTCTCACCTGTTCTCTGAGAGAGTATAGCTCCAACGGCATAGTCTGAAGCATCCACCTCTATTATGAAAGCAAGTTCGGGGTTGGGATGTACTAAGATAGGTGCGGTGGTAAATTTATCCTTTAGACTGGAAAATGCTTCCTGGGCTTGCGGGGTCCAGGAGAACCTAGACTCTTTCCGGGTAAGTTGGGTGATAGGTGACACTACCCGATGAAGCGCTGCACCTCCTTCACATTTCTAGGAATTGGCCAATCCTTGATGGCTTGGGTCTTGCTTCCATCCATACTAATCCCTTGCGTAGACAGTACATACCCCAGAAATTGAATTTCGGTCCTATGGAATTCACACTTTTCAAGTTTGATGTAAAGATGGTTTTGTCTTAGGCGTTCTAAGACCATTCTCACATGTCCATGATGTTCCTCTGTGGAGTTAGAAAAAATTAGAATATCATCCAGATAAATCACCACGAATGTATCTAGGAGATCCCTGAAGATGTCATTCACCAAGTGTTGGAAAGTGGCTGGGGCGGTACTCAGACCAAAAGGCATAACTAGATATTCAAAGTGTCCATAGCGTGACCTGAATGCAGTCTTCCATTCATCCCCAGGTCTAATACGGACCAAGTTATAGGCCCCATGGAGATCCAGTTTAGAGAAAATTTTGGCATGCCGCACTCTCTCCAATAACTCAGGGATTAAAGGCAATGGATAACGGTTTCTAATAGTAACCTTATTGAGTTCCCTATAGTCTATGCAGGGTCTCAGAGATCCATCTTTCTTCTTCACAAAGAAGATGGGTGCACCTGCAGGAGATGAAGAGGGGCGTATGAAGCCCTTGGCTAGATTTTCGTCTATGTAATCCTTCAAAGCCTTTAGCTCGGGCCCCGCCAGGGGGTAGATTTACCAAAAGGTATCTCTGCTCCAGGCAATAATTCAATTGGACAATCATATGGACGGTGAGGGGGAAGCTGGTCAGCGTTCTTCTTGTCACATAAATCCACATATTCCTGGTATACAGCTGGTAGTTCAGGGACTGACATGGTTCCTTTAGGAACAGAGCAGGCTGAAACTCCTGGACTCATCTGTTTCTCGGAAAGTGTAATTCCTTGGTCTCCCAGTTAATAGTAGGGTTCTGAGCCTGCAGCCATGGTAGCCCTAGAATAATGGGAAAGTGGGGAGAAGAGATAAGCATAAAGGACAGTTTCTCCTGATGATCTTTACCCATAAGGACCCTCAAAGGCTCCGTTTCCTGATCCACTGGTCCAGAGGTCAGCAGGGAGCCATCCACAGTCTCCATCTGTACTGGAGTAGCCTTCTTCACTGAACGTATCCCCTGTTTCAGAGCAAAGGAGATATCCATAAACTTTCCACTTGCTCCTGAGTCGATCATAGCAGAGCTAGACACCCAGACTGAGTCAACCCAGAGTTTGATGGAAAGGAAGCAATGAGAATTGTTTTTTTTACAACTCAGCTGGGACACCGCTGAGGAAACTTGAAAAGTTGCAGCGTTTACACCGTCATCGTCCTCAGAACTAACGGAGTTTAAGTCCGAGAAATCAAGATCTCTTGCAGCAGATCTCTCTGGAGCCTGAGGCTCGGACATGACAGATCTCCTCTCGCAACACTCACAGTGAATGACTGCTGCAGTAGTCTTACGAGAACGGCTGGGGCAGTTTATAATGAAGTGCCCTGACTTACCACAGTAGAAACATAGATTTTCCTTTAAACGATGTTCTTTGCGTGCATCACTAACCCGTCTTTGTAAAGAGTCCACCTGCATGGGTTCAGATTCTGGTTCCCGTGTGATCCTACTCAAAGGTTCCTTAGCTGAGGAGGGAGGTAGGAAAAGGTTAGTGCGATTATTTCGAACCATCTCTCTTGTCTGCGTTCAGTCAGACGAGCATCAATACGGATACAATAGTTAATAAAGTCACCTAAGGGTCAGTGGTAGGGTCAGCACGAGCAAGTTCATCCTTAATAAGTGGAGACAACCCTTTCCGAAAAATAGATTTTTTGGCGGAAGTGTCCCAAGTGGTATCGAGAGCCCATCTCCTGAAATCCAAGGCATATTCGGCTACTGAGCGCTTACCTTGGCGCAAAGTTAACATGGCTGCTTCAGCTGTTGCACCTCGATTGGGATCATCAAACACCTGCCCCATGGCTGAAATGAAAGCATCAAGATGATTCAAACATTCATCCCCAGTCTCAATCAGAGGGTTTGCCCACATCAAAGCCTTGTTGGTAAGCAACATGATTATAGTAAGCACTTTGGATCGTTCAGTGGGAAATTGTGAAGCATGTGCAGAGAAAAATAGATTGCATTGGTTAATAAATCCCCTGAATTTCTCACGTTCACCGCCAAAATGAAAAGGGGGTAACTTGGGATCCCAGAACTCGGGGTTACGGCAGGAGCCTGGACTCGTTCCTCTAGAGCCTCAATCCTGGCTCGTAAATCCTGGGTAGTTTGTCCAAACACTTGCAAATTGTGATTAGTGAGGTCCTGTAGGCTTGCAAAACGGGTCTTTAAAGTCTGTATATCTGCACAGATTGTATCAGTCATTCCGCAAAGCTCCTTTATGCGAGCCTCCATCTTCCAGATCTTTTAAGGCAGAAGTACTGGAAGGAGAAGAAAAAGAAAAAAAAAAAAACACAATAGTGTTTACCTGTGGTAACACTCCAGAGTAAAATTAAGGGAATGCGCTGTTAAGGGCCTGTGTTACGCACCAAATATATAATGTAGAGAGGTGCGTTCGCAGCCCGGGGTCCACCGTGCAAGCGGAGCCTGCTGCTAGTAAAAATGGCGCGAGAAGCAAACTCTGTTATCCCGCAGAGTCGCTAACATAAACGCCGTAATGCGCTGTGGCAAAAGTGTGAACTCTGTTAATCCACGGAGCCGCAAGATAGAGAACCGCAGCGCTATATGGCGATGTGTGCGCACTCACTAGACACAACTGAGTCGCAAAGAAAACACGCTAGGGCGCTGTCTAGCGTAGAAAGCGAACCCTGATACGTCACAGGGCCGCGGAGAAAAAGCACTGTGTCCTGTCAGGCTCTCAGGTACACAGTTAAGTGCTAAGCGTACATAAAGCGTGATCATGTGCTAATGTCCTCGCGGGAGTAACCCGCAATCTATGGCGTCTGAACGCCAGACCCTGAATACGGCAATCAAAACTCCTCACCGATTAAGTCGGTATTCTAGTGGCTTATTTCAGCGGGTCCCTAACCACACATACGTATGATCACACAGGCGCATAGCATACAATGGTTAATATTAGCGCATGGCGGCACAGCATGCTACCCTTTTATAGCAACAGCTACAGGACCTGCCAGAAACCAGGACCAATGAAACTTGTTCCCGAACATCAGTAGTCGCAGGGCCTTCCTGGCGGACCAATAGGAGCCGCTGCAGTACCTGAGCATGTGACCCCTGATCTCCAATGAGAGATCTCACTCTGGGCATGCTTAGAAGGGAAAACGCAGGACTTTGTCCCAAAAACGTCTGCTCCAACACTGGCTATAATAGCAGATCCAGGAAAGGCAGCAGCAAGTCACTGCACAGTAGTGGAGTGGGCAAGACGCTTGGACCGACGTCTCTGCTGAGCAGGCTCCACTGCGGCTGGAGACGAATGGGAGACCGCAGCGGGACTGGTTCGAGACTCCCCTTGTGCAGCAGCGGGAACTCGAACCCTAACATTACACTCCCTCCTAGGGCCCCCCCTTCTCTGGGCCTCGCTGCGTTCAAAGACAGCGATGAGCTGCCGAGCGTGAACATGCTCGGCAGGCTCCCAAGACCTATCCTCAGGCCCATAGCCCCTCCAGTCCACCTAATAAAACTTTTTGCCCCGTACCACCTTACACCCTACGATGGCGTTCACCTCATGGTCATCCGTAGATGAACCCGATGTCTCGGCAGATGACTCAGAAAACCGGGACATGAGCACGGGTTTCAGGAGGGATACGTGAAAGGTGGCGGAGATACCCAGGTGTGGTGGAAGAGCCAAACGGTATACCACAGGGTTAACCTGCTCGAGGACCTTGAAAGGACCCAGGTAGCGGGGTGCCAACTTAGTGGACTCAACTCGCAGCCTGATGTTACGGGCGGAGAGCCACACCAAGTCCCCAGGAGCAAATGTTGGAGCGGGGCGCCGATGTGCGTCGGCGGAGGACCTCATCCTCTCCTTGGATGCCTGAATGGCATCCTGGGTACGGTCCCAAATGTCCCGTGCCTCCACAGCCCAGTCTGCCACCCTGGAGTCGGCGGAAGACACAGGCATGGGCACCGGAACCCGCGGATGCTGACCGTAGTTTAGGAGGAATGGAGTCTGTCCGGTGGAATCAGCCACAGCATTGTTTAGTGCAAATTCAGCCCATGGTAGCAAGGATGCCCAGTCATCCTGCCTGGCCGAGACAAAATGTCGTAGATAGGTGACCAAGGTCTGGTTGGCCCTCTCTACCAACCCATTCGTCTCAGGATGGTACGCTGAAGAGAGATTTAACTCAATACTGAGTAGACGACAAAGCTCTCTCCAGAACCGAGACGCAAACTGGGGACCTCGGTCACTGACAATTTTGTCCGGCATGCCGTGTAGACGGAAGATGTGCCTAACGAACAACGCTGCCAGAGCCCGTGCAGAAGGTAACCGTGGTAGTGGCACCAAATGCACCATTTTGGAAAAATGGACGGTGATTACCCAAATGATGGTGCAACCCCGAGACTTGGGCAAGCCCACCACAAAGTCCATTCCAACCATTTCCCAGGGCCTGTCTGCCACCGGCAAAGGGTAAAGTAACCCAGCTGGTCGTTGTCGTGGAGACTTATTCTTGGCGCAGGAGAAACATGCCCGAACGTAGTCCCCAACGTCACGGACCATATGCGGCCACCAGTATGTCCTCGCCAGCAATTCAGATGTCCTCTTTGCCCCAAAGTGCCCACCCACCCTGGACGAATGTGCCCAAGAGAGTACCTCCGGTCGCAAGTTGGTAGGTACAAAAGTCTTGCCCGGGGGCACAGACTCTAGCGAAACCGGGGCCACTGTTCTCAGGCTCTCTGTGGGGACAATAAGCCGAGGCTCCTCCACCTCCTCCTCAGAGGACACCACAGAGCGAGAGAGAGCGTTGGCACGAATGTTCTTCTCTCCCGAGAGGAAATGGAGTGTGAAATTAAACCGGGAGAAGAACAAGGACCATCTGGCCTGGCGAGAGTTAAGCCGCTGGGCTGTCTGCAGATGCACCAAATTTTTGTGGTCGGTGAAGACTTGGAAGGGAAAGCGGGCCCCCTCCAACAGATGTCTCCATTCAGAGAAGGCCAACTTCATGGCTAGCAACTCCCTATCCCCGATGGAATAATTCCTCTCCGCTGATGTGAAGGTCTTAGAGAAGAAGAAGCAAGGATGCTTCCGACCTTGAGCATCCTTTTGGAAGAGGACTGCTCCAGCACCAACGGATGAGGCATCCACCTCCAATAAAAATGGCTTATCAACATCGGGGCGATGTAGGATGGGAGCGCTAGCAAAATGAGACTTAATAGAAGTGAAAGCCTTGGAGACCTCTCCGACCACAATTTGGGATTTGCTCCCTTCTTGGTGAGGGCTACCAAGGGAGCTACCAAGGTAGAGAAATGCGGAATGAACTGGCGATAGTAATTAATGAACCCCATAAAGCGCTGCACCGCTTTAAGAGAGTGGGGTTCCTGCCAGTCCATCACAGCCTGTAGTTTGGCCGGATCCATAGCCAATCCCTGGGTTGAGATGATATAACCAAGGAAAGGTAAAGACTCCAGCTCAAACATACATTTCTCTAACTTAGCATAAAGGGAATTAGCCCGTAAGAGGTCGAAGACTCTGCAGACATCTCTCTGGTGGGAGTTCATATCTGGAGAGAAGATGAGTATATCATCCAGATAGACTACGACCGAGGTGGAGAGCATATCCCGGAAGAAGTCATTGACAAAGTCTTGGAAAACGGCTGGGGCATTACAGAGCCCAAAGGGCATCACCAGATATTCGTAATGCCCATCCCTGGTATTAAAAGCCGTCTTCCATTCGTCCCCCTCACGGATGCGAATCAGGTTATAAGCACCGGGCAGATCTAGTTTAGTGAATACCCTTGCTCCCCGAAGCCTATCGAAGAGCTCAGAAATCAGGGGCAACGGGTACTTGTTTTTAACGGTGATGGCGTTAAGACCCCTGTAATCAATACATGGACGTAATTCTCCATTTTTCTTCTGCACAAAGAAGAATCCCGCCCCTGCCGGTGACACCGACTTCCTAATAAACCCTCTTGCCAGGTTCTCCTGAATATATTGCGACATGGCCTCTGTCTCAGGAAGAGAGAGGGGATAGACCCTTCCCCGAGGAGGTTCTGCGCCAGGCAAGAGGTCGATAGGACAGTCATAGGGGCGATGAGGCGGAAGAGTCTCCGCAGCCTTCTTGGAGAACACGTCTGCATATGACCAGTAGCACTTGGGAAGTGGAGTAAGATCTGCGGGTAACTCAGTAGTGGTAACCTGAACGCAACTCCTGACACATCTGCCTCTACATGCATCACTCCAACCCAGTATCCTACCCGAAGTCCACTCTATATGTGGGGAGTGGAAATGGAGCCAAGGTATACCTAGTAGGATCTCGTCTATTCCCTCGGGAAGGACGAGTAGGGAAATAAGTTCCTGATGGGAAGGAGATACTAACAATGCAAGTGGAACAGTCTGGTGTGTAATTTGTGAGGGCAATGTCGACCCATTCACTACCCGGACAGTCACTGATTTGTCAAGCGCCATCAGAGGTATTGCATGACGGCGAGCAAAGTTAGAGGACATGAAGTTCCCCTCTGCTCCTGAGTCCACGCAAAGGTCGGCGGAGAAAATGGAAGTGCCTACAGTGATTGTCCCTTTTAATGTCATCTTGGAGGAAAATGCCGCTGTCTCTAGTGAACCTCCTCCCAGGGCCACTAGACGCGATCGCTTCCCCAATCGCTGTGGACATTTGTTGGCATAGTGTCCTGTCTGCTGACAAAGGTTACAGACCACGGATACTCGGACGGTCCGAGACTTAGGTCCTGCATGAGGAACCTCTGTGGCCTTTTGGGGTTCGGACGCCAGATCGGGAGATTCGAGAGGTTTGGCAAAGGTGGGAGCCAACCGAATTCTCTGCCTACACTGGGCCCGCTCCAACCTCCGCTCGTTAAAACGGAGGTCAATGCGGGTAGATATGGAGATAAGCTTCTCCAGTGTGGCGGGAATCTCCCTGGTAGCCAAAGCGTCTTTAACATGGTCAGCCAGACCTCGCCAGTAAACTGGAATAAGAACTTTATCTGACCAATCTAGCTCTGAGACCAGAGTCCGAAACTGGACGGAAAACTGACTGACCAAAGACGAACCCTGTGCCAATGCCAGCAGTTGAAGTGCCGTATCGTGGGTGACCTGAGGTCCTAAAAAGACCTTTTAAGAGCCTCCAAGAAACGAGGAGCACTCCGCACCACACGATCGTCGCGCTCCCACAGCGGCGTTGCCCACTCCAAAGCTCTGCCCGAGAGTAGAGAGAGTACAAAACCCACTTGTGCCCGATCCGTGGGGAAACGTGCAGCCAGAAGCTCGAGCTGTATAGAGCACTGACTCACGAATCCCCGACATTGCTTGCTGTCACCGGCAAACTTGTCAGGAAGCGGGAGGGGGGATAATGTAGGGGCAGAGGTGGCAGAAGACAAACTGGCTGCAGTCACGCCTGCAGCCTGAACAGCGACTGCGGTAACATCCACAGCTGAGGTTGTGCGCTCAAGAGCCGCCAACCTACCCTCCAGCTGCTGGATGTACTGCGATAGACGCTGGTCATCCGCCATTTTACTAGCCAGACCCTGGCGCTAATATTATGTTAAGGGTCTGCGGAACGCACCAAATATATAATGTAGAGAGGTGTGTTCGCAGCCCGGGGTCCACCGTGCAAGCGGAGCCTGCTGCTAGTAAAAATGGCACGAGAAGCAAACTCTGTTATCCCGCAAAGTCGCAAACATAAACGCCGTAATGCGCTGTGGCAATAAGTGCGAACTCTGTTAATCCACAGAGCCGCAAGAAAGAGAGCCGCAGCGCTATATGGCGATGTGTGCGCACTCAGTAGACACAACTGAGTCGCAAAGAAAACACGCTAGGGCGCTGTCTAGCGTAGAAAGCGAACCCTGTTACGTCACAGGGCCGCGGAAAAAAAGCACTGTGTCCTGTCAGGCTCTCAGGTACACAGTTAAGTGCTAAGCGTACATAAAGCGTGATCATGTGCTAATGTCCTCGCGGGAGTAACCCGCAATCTATGGCGTCTGAACGCCAGACCCTGAATACGGCAATCAAAACTCCTCACCGGTTATGCCGGTAATCTAGGGCATCTAGGACACCGACCCTGACCAGCTACCATACCAAACTCCTCACCGATTAAGTCGGTATTCTAGTGGCTTATTTCAGCCGGGTCCCTAATCACACATACGTATGATCACACTGGCGCATAGCATACAATGGTTGATATTAGCGCATGGCGGCCCAGCCATGCTACCCTTTTATAGCAACAGCTACAGGACCTGCCAGAAACCAGGACCAATGAAACTTGTTCCCGAACATCAGTAATTGCAGGGCCTTCCTGGCGGACCAATAGGAGCCGCTGCAGTACCTGAGCATGTGACCCCTGATCTCCAATGAGAGATCTCACTCTGGGCATGCTCAGAAGGGAAAACGCAGGACTTTGTCCCAAAGACGTCTGCTCCAACACTGGCTATAATAGCAGATCCAGGAAAGGCAGCAGCAAGTCACTGCACAGTAGTGGAGTGGGCAAGACGCTTGGACCGACGTCTCTGCTGAGCAGGCTCCACTGCGGCCGGAGATGAAAGGGAGACCGCAGCGGGACTGGTTCGAGACTCCCCTTGTGCAGCAGCGGGAACTCGAACCCTAACATGCGCTCATCTGGAATGGTTGTGAGAAGTCACATCCACTGTCATCACAGAAGGTATAAACGGACATCTGATATCCACAGTCACAGCAGACACGGCCTTCCCAGACCCAGTAGACACTAACATTGGCTTCAGAATCTTGTAATGTATGGTGAACTGTTCATATAGCGTCTTGTGCTTGGGTGCGAGGAAAACACATGAGACACAGGTTTCATATGGAAGGACTTGTATTACTTCATACAAGTAGGCAAAAGGGTCACACAGTTTGCAGGTACAGAGGCAGGAGACACAGCAGGCCAGAGTAACTTTAAGCTCAGCATTAACTCTCCACAATAGGTTCAGGATCTCTTCTCTGTTACCGTAATTCCCTTGCAAACATGGATTTACCAAACAGCAGGTTTCCAGAGTCCACAAGTGTTCCAAAGTTCCTCAGTAGGAAATTTCTGGAGTACCAAGTCCAAGGTGTCAGGTCACAGGCTGACTGCAGGCTTGATTCTGAAGCACTGATTGCTCAGCTGAGGCTGCTTAAGAGGCAAGAGGGAGAGAATAAGGGCGGGAGCATGAAAGCTGGAAACTCCATATTGACTGAGGGCAAGATAGCTGCAGCAAGACAGAAAGCAAAATGGCTGACGGAAAAACTGAGTTTCAAGGAACATGTCAAAAGAGACAAAGAACCTTACACACTGCAACTATGCCCAAAATTAGTGTCCAGTGTGAGACAGTGAGGGAATATGTGTTGAATGGGGTGTACATTTCACCTAGGTACTGTGCTGTATGGTATAAGGGAAATGTGTGGCTTTGTAAACCTAGTGGTAGAGAAAGGTCACTACACCTCACATTCAGCACACACTTGCAGCTCAGGCCTGAAACCATTCAGTTGTTAATTAGGAGACCAGAAGTAGGTGTCTGCAAACACAGTCAGGGAGCTGGCTTAGTCTGGACACAGGAGTAGTGTTGAGCATTCCGATACTGCAAATATCGGGTATCGGCCGATATTAGCTGTATCGGAATTCCGATTCCGAGTTCCGATATTTTCGTCTTATCGGATACCGGAATCGGGATGTCACTGTCACTGTCAGTGTCCGTCTGTCGGGTCTGTCAGGAGTCAGCGGCACTTACCTGGCAGAAGATCTCCGGCGGTCACGTCCTGGACTGCTTCATGGCCGCCATCCTCTTCTCCCCGGCGGTCACATGCAGTTTCTCGCGATAACTGCAGTGACTGCTGGGTAATCCCGGCCGTAAAGCAGTCAGTCCGATGACGTCACCGCCGGGGAAGCAGGTAATCAGCTGTGCTGCGTTGCAATGACAGGCTCTGCCTGTCATTGCGATGTAGCAGAGTTGGATCGTCGTGGGCTAATCGTTACTATGGACTGCGTCGGACAGGTGGTATACTGTTGGTTTGTTTTTTTTCTTTTTTTACAGGAGATCGATGGCGTCGCAGGAATGAGTGTATAATAAAAGAAATGAAAACTGTGTTGTCTCTTTTATTTCATTAAAATACTTTTTTCTTGCTTTGTCTTTTTTTTATACATTTAATAACTTTGGGATTAATAATGGATCGGTGTCTTATTGACGCCTCTCCATTATTAACCGGGCTTATTGTCACCGTGCAATCAACGGTGACATTAACCCCTTATTACCCCGCTTGCCACCGCTACAGGGCAAGTGGGAAGAGCCGGGTAAAGTGCCACAATTGGCACATCTTTTGATGCGCCAAATGTGGGGCTGCTGTAGCCTGGTATTATCAGGCTGTTGAGGGCCAAAATCCATGGGCCTTGACAGTCTTTTAATACCAGGCCGCAGCAGTCTGCATTTTACTTGGCTGGTTAACAAAAATAGGGGGGATCCCCACGCCGTTTTTTTTTCGAGGGGATCCCCTATTTTTGTTAATCAGCCAAGCTAAGCAGACTGCTGTGGCCTGGTATTATCAGGCTTGCAAGGTCCATGGATATTGGATCCTTACCAGCCTGAAAAACCAGGCCTCAGCGGTCTGCTTCATCTGGCTGGTTAACAAAAATAGGGGGGACCCCACGCTAATTTTTTTCGAGGGGATCCCCTATTTTTGTTAATCAGCCAAGATATGCAGACTGCTGTGGCCTGGTATTATCAGGCTGGCAAGGTCCATGGATCTTGGCTCCTTAACAGCCTGAAAATCCAGGCCTCAGCGGTCTGCTTCATCTGGCTGGTTAACAAAAATAGGGGGGACCCCACGCCAATTTTTTTCGAGGGGATCCCCTATTTTTGTTAATCAGCCAAGATATGCAGACTGCTGTGGCCTGGTATTATCAGGCTGGCAAGGTCCATGGATCTTGGCTCCTTAACAGCCTGAAAATCCAGGCCTCAGCGGTCTGCTTCATCTGGCTGGTTAACAAAAATAGGGGGGACCCCACGCCATTTTTTTTTCGAAGGGAACCCCTATTTTTGTTAATCAGTTCCCTCTGACGTCACTGATTGTGTCCCTGGCTGACCTGAAGTGAAAGTGGAAAGCAATCAATTAAGCTTTCCACTTAAGGGCCCGTCTCACATAGCGATATCGCTACCGAGATCGCTGCTGAGTCACTAGTTTTGTGACGCAGCAGCGATCTCACCAGCGATATCGCTGTGTGTGACATTCAGCGACGATCAGCCCCCCTGCCGGGTATCGCTGATCGTCGCTGAAATGTCAGGACCTTTGATCGCTGGTTTCCCGCCTGTCACACGCAGCGATGCGTGCCTGTCAGAGGGAAACCAGCGATCAAAAAAAGGTCCTGACATTTCTGCGACGATCAGCGATACCCGGCAGGGGGGCTGATCGTCGCTGAATGTCACACACAGCGATATCGCTGGTGAGCTCGCTGCTGCGTCACAAAACTAGTGACTCAGCAGCGATCTCGGTAGCGATATCGCTATGTGAGACGGGCCCTTAAGCGATGTTACCCGCAGTGTCGCTGTCCCAGATCGCTGCCTGAGCTGCCTGTTTGGCAGCTCAGCAGCGATCATGTAGCGATACACCAGCGATCCTGACAAGTGCATATCGTTGTCGGGATCGCTGGTGTATCGTTATGTGACACCCAGCCTTTACTCTCCTGTCAGGCAGGAGAGGAACTCATTCATTTGGGGTTTACTGTGAGGCTGCAGCATTAGCTGCGGTCCCTGCAGTAAACATTAACCCTTTCTGAAGGATTACACCGTGGGACCTGACTGTGCATGGGATAGGTAAGAATAATTTTGCTTTTTTATTTTATTTTTATTACAGGAAATGGTTTTTGCAGTAAAATAAAAGATGGTCAAAAACATGTGTCTTTATTTCATTAAAATGATTTTTAATTAAAGTGTGTGTGTTTTATTTTTATTTCATGCAATAGGATTAATAATTGATAGTTGTCTAATTGACAGCTCTCAATTATTAACCTGGCTTAAGGTCACCTTTCAATAGCAAGGTGGCTTTAACCCCATATTAACCCATTCGCCACCGCTACAGGGCAATGGGAATAGACGGGCAAAGTGCCAGAAAGGGCGAATCTAATTATAGATTTGTCTTTCCTGGGGTGTCTGGGGGCAGATGTTAGTAGCCGGGGGGGGCAAAAATAATGGTCCCTCTCTGGGCTATTATTATCTGCCCCCACTCACTGGCTTTGTCTGTCTGGTTGCGAAAATAGGGCGGGAGCCCACACATTTTTTTTCAGCAATTTTACACCTCATATATATATATACATGTCATTGAATTTGTGACACATATATATATATATTTATATTTGTAGTTCATACACTTCTACATAGTATAATAGCCGCTAATTCAATTGCCGGCTTTTGTGAAAATGCAGAACCCGACATGAAATGACACTTGGTGTACATAGGGTTAACCATGTTTTTTCATGTCCTTTGCTATCTAATTTGCACAAACAATTAAATCAGACTATGTGTGCAAAATTTCACACCTCTAGGGGTTAATTAAAGGTGTAAATTCGTAGCAAAAAAGTCCGTTTTTTTTACAACGAATTTACACCTTTAATTAACCCCTAGAGGTGTGAAATTTTGCACACATAGTCTGATTTAATTGTTTGTGCAAATTAGATAGCAAAGGACATGAAAAGAAATGTTTAACCCTATGTACACCAAGTGTCATTTCATGTCGGGTGACCCGACATGAAATGACACTTGGTGTACATAGGGTTAACCATGTCTTTTCATGTCCTTTGCTATCTAATTTGCACAAACAATTAAATCAGACTATGTGTGCAAAATTTCACACCTCTAGGGTTAATTAAAGGTGTAAATTCGTAGCAAAAAAGTCCGTTTTTTTTACAACGAATTTACACCTTTAATTAACCCCTACAGGTGTGAAATTTTGCACACATAGTCTGATTTAATTGTTTGTGCAAATTAGATAGCAAAGGACATGAAAAGAAATGTTTAACCCTATGTACACCAAGTGTCATTTCATGTCGGGTGCTTCTGTCTTTTCACTGAAGCCGGCTTTACCCGGCAATTGAATCAAAGGATATTTTACTATGTAGAAGTGTATAAACTATACATATATGTATATATATATGTCACAATGACATGTATATATATATATATATATATATATATATATGTATTCTATGTGTGTATATTTAGTGTTTACAAGGAAAGAATGGGGTTTTTTTAGTTGCGATATTTTGTTCCCATAGACTTACATGGGACTTCCGGTATCGGTATCGGGTATCGCCGATATTTTAGTGATATCGGCGATACCATTCCGATTCCGATACTTTAGCATATCGGAAAGTATCGCTCAACTCTACACAGGAGGTGTCCCGGCACAAGAAGCAGTCTCCAGGAGTGGGAGCTGGCTTAGTCTGGACACAGGAAGGTGTCCCGGCACAAGAAGCAGTCTCCAGGAGTGGAGCTGGCTTAGTCTGGACACAGGAAGGTGTCCCGGCACAAGAAGAAGTCTCCAGGAGTTTGAGCTATCTCAGTCTGGGTGCAGGAAGTACCCCGGCCACAGGAGTAGTCTCAGTGAGAATCCGTGCGAATAGCGGCTGAATAGGAGTGGATCTCTCTCAAGTCTGGACGCTGAAGGGGCCTTCAGACACAAGGAGGAGTATCTGTGAAACTCCATACTGGTAAACTATATCATATGTGTTGTTTTGGGCACAGACTGGTAGAGTCTGGACCCGGATAAATAGGGAAATCGATCTATGTGTAATTAGTGGCTAGACAAGCCTAGGTTTTCTGTTTATGCTTTATTTTTATCTGTTTGCTGTGGACTTTAATAAAGCTGGTTGCGGCCAGTTTTACACCAGAACTGCTGTCTGAATGAACTGTTTTCGTGCCATTCTGTCTACCCAGACAGCGATCCTAGAGCTATATCCCCTGGAAATGTTACAATTGGCGGAGAATGCTGGGGCAGCGCAGTGGCTGATACAGTTAGTGCTGGAATGTGCATGCAGCACAGTGGCTTAGAGACAGCAATAAAGGTGAAGTCTGTTGAAATAGCAGCAGAGGAAAAAAAAAAAAAGTGTGTCAAGAGAAACGTCTGATTGGAGCAGTCTTAAAGAGACAGTAGCCCTAATAGAGTTTACAGAGCTGAATTTTTCTGTGGAAAAGACTGTGGAGTGTGTATGTCTTGAGTGAAGACTGCCGTTGTTGAGACAGAGAAGTCTGACAGCATGGATGACAGCATGGAGGCGCTGTTTGAACAAATGGCGCAAGTTATTGTGCAACATAAGACTGCCGTGGTTGAGACAGATAAGTCCGGCAGTATGGAGGGGCTCGTTGAGTACCTGGTCCAGGCCCAGCGGACCATGGAGCAGCAGCGCCTGCAGCACCAGCAGTGCATGCAGCAGGCCCAGCGGAGCATGGAGCAGCAGCGCCTGCAGCACCAGCAGTGCATGCAGCAGCACCAGCAGCAAATCCTGCAGCAGGAGAATAACCGGGTGTTGGAGCAGATTGCAGCTCTCAGCACCTCGTCCCAGAGTAATGTTGTGAAGGCACCTGCCTTGTCCGCTGTAAAGAAGGCGGTAAGACGGTCCCTGAAAAAGATGACACCTCGTGATGATGTGGAGGAATATCTTACTAAGTTTGAGGGATTGGCAGAGAAGGAGAATCTGCCCCTATCTGAATGGGCCATGATGGTCGCACCCTATCTGATTGGAGTGCCCCAGGTGGCCTATGCTGACCTGAGCAAGCAGGACAGCCAAGACTATGCCAAGCTGAAAGCGGAGATTCGTACCCGGATGGGTGTTACGGTGACAACCCGTGCCAGGGGAATTCATGACTGGAGATACAGTTGGGAGTCTGCAGTCAGCAGGCCTGATTATGGAGTTGAAAAGGTGATGGTGAGCCGCTACACCCGAGCATGTCCTCCTGAGCTACAGCCGTTTGAGAGGTCGTCACTTCAGAGTTCCCGGACGCCGAACTCTCCCAGTAAGAGCGTTCCAGCTGTTGGGGACATGGGGTATGCTGATAAGCGGGTTCAGGCCCGAGGGGACATATGGGAGGGTGATTGTGGTGGACAGTGTTGGAGATGTCGTGAAATTGCTGCCGGCTGTTCACTAGAGGGGGAGCCTATGTGCCGTGATGTTGGCAGGTCCCTCTCTCCCTGCGCAGAACCTGTGTGTGTGTCCACCTCAGCCGAAGAGACTGGACCACAGGTGTCCCCGGTGGTTGTAAATGACTGCCCAGCACAGGCCCTCTTGGACTCAGAGAGTCCAGTGACTTCCGTATGTGACAGCCTGATTGATAGGGACTTCATCCCTGATAAGCACCTGAGTGTGGTGTACATCCATGGAGACACTAAAGTCTACCCAGAGACTGCCGTGGACTTGGTCCCCAAACTCGGGAGGTTTCATATGAAGTGGGGGTAGTGAAGAACCTGGTGCAACCCGTCATATTGGGTGGTGACTTTCCCCGGTCTAAGGATCTCTGGGGGAAAAATGTTTCTGATGGACAGTGTGATGAAGCTCTTATTGAGGGTGCGCAGTCCCGAGGGGCGGAACACAATGCTAGTGGGCCGTTAAACTTATGTGATGATAATGATAATAATGATGATGATGACCATGATAATGATGCTGATAATGATAATGATGATGACTATGATAGTGATGACATTCCTTTGCAGGTGATGTTGGGAGACGAGGATGGTGGTTCTCGGAACCAAGTGTCCCTGACTTACCTGTGTCCTGTGACAATTTTGAGAGTGAGCAGTGGCGAGACCCCTCTCTTAAAACGGCCCAGGAAAATATAAATGTTCTAAATGAGGTTTCCCAAGAGCCTGGCTCTGAGGAGAGGTTTCCTCATGTTGCCATAAACACTCACTTGTTGTATGGGGACACTGAAGTCCAGGGAGAGGTCGTGAGTCAGCTCCTAGTACCTGAGCTATATAGAAGTATAGTGCTGGGGTTGTCACATAGTCACATACTTGAGGGACCAGATGGTGAAGTTAATGTTGTGGATGACATGTTAACTAAGGTTCCAGATCAGGATGTGAATGAAAATGAATTGTATAACCCTGACAGTAAGCAGGATGTGAATGAAAATGAATTGTATAGCCCTGGCAGTGAGCCAGATGTGGCTGAGAAAAAGGGGTCAGACAGGGATAGCGATAGTGATAGTGAATCCTCTGATGACCATAAAGCAACCCGTGCAAATGAGGAAGGCATGGTAGCAGAGGAGGTTGAGAGTCCTGAGAAGAAAGCTGATGCTGACCTTACAGCCAGACAGAAGATGGCATCTGAAGGAGGGGAACTGGAGAAAAGTGAAAAACCCCCTATACCTTCTGTGATGGTTGGTGACACATGGTCAGTGCATCAGGGACAGGAGGTACGTGAGTTTCTGAGGAAGAGTCAGCAGAAGTGTTCTGATGTGCCGGGTCGTGCTTCTCTGGCCAGGCACTATATCGAAACTGAGTCCGGCCCTAAGGTCAAGATGAAACCCTGCAGGATACCCGAGGCCCGCAGAGAGCATAGGCCTGGGAGGGTACAGGGTAGTGCGGATGCTTCAGATGAAGAGAAAGCTGATGTTGGCAATGACAGTGGTGAGGATGAAGCTGATGAGGGCCATGACTGGTCCAGAGTTCACTGTCTCTGTTGGATTGTTGACCAGCCCTTCGGTCTGGATGACCAGCCCTCCGGTCTGGAGAAGAGGGAGGGGATATGTGAGACAGTGAGGGAATATGTGTTGAATGGGGTGTACATTTCACCTAGGTACTGTGCTGTATGGTATAAGGGAAATGTGTGGCTTTGTAAACCTAGTGGTAGAGAAAGGTCACTACACCTCACATTCAGCACACACTTGCAGCTCAGGCCTGAAACCATTCAGTTGTTAATTAGGAGACCAGAAGTAGGTGTCTGCAAACACAGTCAGGGAGCTGGCTTAGTCTGGACACAGGAGGTGTCCCGGCACAAGAAGCAGTCTCCAGGAGTGGGAGCTGGCTTAGTCTGGACACAGGAAGGTGTCCCGGCACAAGAAGCAGTCTCCAGGAGTGGAGCTGGCTTAGTCTGGACACAGGAAGGTGTCCCGGCACAAGAAGCCGTTTCCAGGAGTGGAGCTGGCTTAGTCTGGACACAGGAAGGTGTCCCGGCACAAGAAGAAGTCTCCAGGAGTTTGAGCTATCTCAGTCTGGGTGCAGGAAGTACCCCGGCCACAGGAGTAGTCTCAGTGAGAATCCGTGCGAATAGCGGCTGAATAGGAGTGGATCTCTCTCAAGTCTGGACGCTGAAGGGGCCTTCAGACACAAGGAGGAGTATCTGTGAAACTCCATACTGGTAAACTATATCATATGTGTTGTTTTGGGCACAGACTGGTAGAGTCTGGACCCGGATAAATAGGGAAATCGATCTATGTGTAATTAGTGGCTAGACAAGCCTAGGTTTTCTGTTTATGCTTTATTTTTATCTGTTTGCTGTGGACTTTAATAAAGCTGGTTGCGGCCAGTTTTACACCAGAACTGCTGTCTGAATGAACTGTTTTCGTTGCATTCTGTCTACCCAGACAGCGATCCTAGAGCTATATCCCCTGGAAATGTTACACCAGGTAAGATGCAGCTAAAAATTTGGAGTAATTTCAACACAGGTGGAGCTTTGTATAGATGGCCTAATACAATGAGTACCACACACTGCTACTATGCCCAAAATTAGTGTCCAGGCAAGATGCAGTTAATAATTTGGAGCAATTTCAATGCTGATGGAGCTTTGTATAGATGGCCTAATACAATGAGTACCATACACTGCAACTGTGCCCAAAATTAGTGTCCAGGCAAGATGCAGCTAAAAATTAGGAGTAATTTCAACGCTGGTGGAGCTTTGTATCGATGGCCTAATTCAATCAGTACCACACACTGCAACTATGCCCAAAATTATTGTCCAGGCAAGATGCTGCTAAAAATTAGGAGTAATTTCAACGCTGTGGAGCTTTCTATAGATGGCCTAATACAATGAGTACCACACACTGCTACTATGCCTAAAATTAGTGTCAAGGCAAGATGCAGCTAAAAATTAGGAGTAATTTCAACGCTGGTGGAGCTCAGTACAGATGGACTATTACAATGAGCACAACACAATGCTACTATGCACAAAATTAGTGACCAGGCAAGATGCAGCTAAAAATTAGGAGTAATTTCAATGCTGGTGGAGCTTAGTATAGATTCTCTAATACAATGAGTACCACACACTGCTACTATGCCCAAAATTAGTGTCAAGGCAAGATGCAGCTTAAAATTATTAGTTATTTCAATGCTGGTGAAGCTTAGTTTAGACGGCCTAATACAATAAGTACCACACACTGCTACTCTGCCCAAAATTAGTGTCCAGGCAAGATGCAGCTATAAAGTAGGAGTAATTTCAATGCTGGTGGAGCTTAGTATAGATGGCCTAATACAATGAGTACCACACACTGCTACTCTGCCAAAAACTAGCGTCCAGGCAAGATGCAGCTAAAAATTAGGAGTAATTTCAATGCTGGTGGAGCTTAGAATAGATGGCCTAATGCAATGAGTACCAAAACACTGCCACTATGCCCAAAATTAGTATCCAGGTAAGATGCAGCTAAATATTTGGAGTAATTTCAACACTGGTGGAGCTTTGTATAGATGGCCTAATACAATGAGTACCATACATTGCAACTATGCCCAAAATTAGTGTCCAGGCAAGATGCAGCTAATAATTTGGAGTAATTTCAATGCTGTTGGAGCTTTGTATAGATGGCCTAATACAATGAGTACCATACATTGCAACTATGCCCAAAATTAGTATCCAGGCAAGATGCAGCTAAAAATTTGGAGTAATTTCAACACAGGTGGAGCTTTGTATAGATGGCCTAATACAATGAGTACCACACACTGCTACTATGCCCAAAATTAGTGTCCAGGCAAGATGCAGCTAAAAATTAGTAGTAATTTCAATGCTAGTGTAGCTTAGTATAGATGGCCTAATACAATGAGTACAACACACTACTACTATGCTAAAAATTAGTGTCCAGGCAAGATGCAGCTAAAAATTTTGAGTAATTTCAACGCTGGTGGAGCTTTGTACAGATGGCCTAATACAATGAATACCACACACTGCGACTATGCCCAAAATTAGTATCCAGGCAAGATTCAGCTAAAAATTTGGAGTAATTTCAATGCTAGTGTAGCTTAGTATAGATGGCCTAATACAATGAGTACAACACACTGCTACTATGCCCAAAATTAGTATCCACGCAAGATTCAGCTAAAAATTTGGAGTAATTTCTACGCTGGTGGAGCTTTGTATAGATGGCCTAATACAATGAGTACCACACACTACTACTATGCTAAAAATTAGTGTCCAGGCAAGATGCAGCTAAAAATTTTGAGTAATTTCAATGCTGGTGGAGCTTTGTATAGATGGCCTAATACAATGAATACCACACACTGCGACTATGCCCAAAATTAGTATCCAGGCAAGATTCAGCTAAAAATTTGGAGTAATTTCAATGCTAGTGTAGCTTAGTATAGATGGCCTAATACAATGAGTACCACACACTGCTACTATGCCCAAAATTAGTATCCAGGCAAGATTCAGCTAAAAATTTGGAGTAATTTCTACGCTGGTGGAGCTTAGTATAGATGGCCTAATAAATGAGTACCACACACTGCTACTATGCCCAAAATTAGTTTCCAGGAAGATGCTGCTAAATTGTTGAGTAATTTAAGCGGTGGAGCTTTGTATAGATGGCCTAATACAATAAGTACCACACACTGCTACTATGCCCAAAATTAGTGTCCAGGCAAGATGCAGCTAAAAATGTGGAGTAATTTCTACACTGGTGGAGCTTAGTATAGATGGCCTAATACAATGAGTACCACACACTGGTGCTATGCCCAAAATTAGTGTCCAGGCAACATGCAGCTAAAAATGTGGAGTAATTTCTACACTGGTGGAGCTTAGTATAGATGGCCTAATACAATGAGTACCACACACTGTGCTATGCCCAAAATTAGTGTCCAGTCAAGATGCAGCTAAAAATTAGGAGTAATTTCAATGCTGGTGGAGCTTTGTATAGATGGCCTAATTCAATCAGTACCACACACTGCAACTATGCCCAAAATTATTGTCCAGGCAAGATGCTGCTAAAATTAGGAGTAATTTCAACGCTGTGGAACTTTGAATAGATGGCCTAATACAATGAGTACCACACACTGCTACTGTGCCAAAAAATTAGTGTCCAGGCAAGATGCAGCTAAAAATTAGGAGTAATTTCAACGCTGGTGGAGCTTTGTATAGATGGCCTAATTCAATCAGTACCACACACTGCAACTATACCCAAAATTATTGTCCAGCAAGATGCAGCTAAAAATTAGGATAATTTCAACGCTGGTGGAGCTTAGTACAGATGGACTATTACAATGAGCACAACACAATGCTACTATGCACAAAATTAGTGACCAGGCAAGATGCAGCTAAAAATTAGGAGTAATTTCAATGCTGGTGGAGCTTAGTATAGATTCTCTAATACAATGAGTACCACACACTGCTACTATGCCCAAAATTAGTGTCAAGGCAAGATGAAGCTAAAAATTATAGTAATTTCAATGCTAGGGAGCTTAGTATAGATGGCCTAATACAATGACTACCACACACTGCTACTATGCCCAAAACTAGTGTCCAGGCAAGATGCAGCTATAAATTTGGAGTAATTTCAACGCTGTGGAGCTTTGTATGGATGGCCTAATACATGAGACACAACACACTGCTACTATGCCCGAAATTAGCATCCAGGCAAGATGCAGCTCAAAATTTGGAGTAATTTCTACGCTGGAGGAGCTTAGTATAGATGGCCTAATACAATGAGTACCACACACTGCTACTATGCCCAAAATTAGTGTCCAGGAACATGCAGCTAAAAATTAGTAGTAATTTCAAGCTGTGGAGCTTAGTATGATGGCCTAATACAAGAGACCACACTCTACTATGCCAAATAGTCAGGCAAGATGCAGCTAAAATTGATAATTTCAGCTAGAGCTAGTATAGATGGCCTAATACAATGATACCACCACTGCTACTATGCCCAAATAGTGTCCAGAATGCAGCAAAAATTGAGTAATTTCAATGCTGTGGCTTATATAGATGGCCTAATAATGAGTACACACACACTACTACTATGCCCAAAATTAGTGTGCAAGGCAAGATGCAGCAAAAATTGAGTAATTTCAATGCTGGGGGCTTAATATAGATGGCCTAATAAAATGAGTACCA
Source organism: Oophaga sylvatica (assembly GCA_033576555.1). NCBI lineage: Eukaryota > Metazoa > Chordata > Amphibia > Anura > Dendrobatidae > Oophaga > Oophaga sylvatica. The sequence goes on along the minus strand of JARQOD010003282.1, from coordinate 43,448 downwards.
CACACTGCTACTACACCAAAATTAGTGTCCAAGGCAAGATCAGCTAAAAATTTGAGTAATTTCAATGCTGGTGGAGCTTAGTATAGATGGCCTAATCAATAAGTACCACACACTGCTACTATGCCCAAAATTAGTGTCCAAGCAAGATGCAGCTAAAAATTGAGTAATTTCAATGCTGGTGGAGCTTAGTATAGATGCCTAATACAATGAGTAACCATACAACTGAACTATGCCAAAATTAGTGTCCAGTCAAGATGCAGCTAAAAATTGGAGTAATTTCAATGCTGGTGGAGCTTAGTATAGATGGCCTAATCAATAGTACCACACACTGCTATGCCCAAAATTATTGTCCAGGCAAGATGCGCTAAAATTAGGAGTAATTTCAAGCTGGTGGACTTTGATAGATGGCCTAATCAATGCAGTACCACACACTGCTACTGATGCCCAAAATTATGTCCAGGCAAGATGCGCTAAAATTAGGATAATTTCAAGGCTGTGGAACTTAGTGAAAGATGGACTATACAATAGAGCCAACACAATGCTACTGCACAAAATTAGTGCCAGGCAAGATGCAGCTAAAAATTAGATAATTTCAAGCTGTGGAGCTTAGTAAGATGGCTATACAATGACTACACACACAATGCTACTATGCACAAAATTAGTGACCAGGCAAGATGCAGCTAAAAATTAGGAGTAATTTCAATGCTAGTGGAGCTTAGTATAGATGGCCTAATACAATGACTACCACACACTGCTACTATGCCCAAAACTAGGTCCAGGCAAGATGCAGCTATAAATTTGGAGTAATTTCAACGCTGGAGGCTTTGTATAGATGGCCTAATACAATGAGTACAACACACTGCTACTATGCCCAAATTAGTCCAGGAAGATGCAGCTAAAATTGAGTAATTTCTAGCTAGGAGCTTAGTATAGATGGCCTAATACAATGAGTACCACACACTAGCTACTATCCCCAAAAAATTAGTGTCAGGAACATGCAGCTAAAAATTAGTATAATTTCAATGTAGTGAGCTTAGTATAGATGGCCTAATACAATGATTACCACACACTCTACTATGCCCAAAATTAGTGTCAGGCAGATGCAGCTAAAAATTGTAATAATTTCAATGCTAGTGAGCTTATATAGATGGCCTAATACAATGAGTACCACACACTGCTACTATGCCAAAATTAGTGTCAGGCAAGATGCACTAAAAATTGAGTAATTTCAATGCTGGGGTAGCTTATATAGATGGCCTAATAAATAAGTACCACACACTGCTACTTGCCAAAATTAGTGTCAAGCAAGATGCCATACTAAAAATTAGAAGTAATTTCAACGCTGGGAGCTTTGTATAGATGGCCTAATTCAATAAGTACCATACACTGCAACTATGCCAAAATTAGTGTCCAGGCAAGATGCAGCTAAAAATTCGGAGTAATTTCAATGCTGGTGGAGCTTTGTATAGATGGCCTAATCAATGAGTACCAACACTGGTGCTACTGCCCAAAATTAGTGTCCAGGCAAGATGCAGCTAAAAATGTGGAGTAATTCTACATGTGTGGCTTAGTATAGATGGCCTAATACAATGAGTACCACACACTGGTGCTATGCCCAAAATTAGTGTCCAGGTCAAGATGCAGCTAAAAATTAGGAGTAATTTCTAACTGTGGAGCTTTAGTATAGATGGCCTAATCAATAGTACCACACACAGAGCTATGCCCAAAATTATGTCCAGTCAAGATGCTGCTAATAATTAGAGTAATTTCAATGCTGTGGAAACTTTGTATAGATGGCCTAATCAATCAGTACCACACACTGCAACTATGTCAAAATTATGTCCAGGCAAGATGCGCTAATAAATTAGGAGTAATTTCAACGCTGTGGAACTTTATAGATGGCCTAATCAATAGTACCACACACTGCACTGTGCCAAAATTATGTCCAGGAAGATGCAGCTAAAAATTAGGATAATTTCAACGCTGGTGGAGCTTAGTAAGATGGACTACAATAGTACAACACATGCACTATGCACAAAATTATGACCAGGCAAGATGCAGCTAAAATTAGGATAATTTCAAGCTGGTGGAGCTTAGTAAGATTTCAATACAATGAGTACTAACACATGCTACTAATGCCAAAATTAGTGCAGGCAAGATGCAGCTAAAAATTAGAGTAATTTCAATGCTAGTGGAGCTTAGTATAGATCTCTAATACAATGATACCACACACTGCTACTATGCCCAAAATTATCCAAGGCAAGATGCAGCTAAAATTTGGAGTAATTTCAACGCTGTGGAGCTTAGTATAGATGGCCTAATACAATGAGTACCACACACTGCTACTATGCCCAAAATTAGTTCCAGGCAAATGCAGCTAAAATTTGGAGTAATTTCTACGCTGATGGAGCTTAGTATGATGGCCTAATACAATGATACACAACACTGCTACTATGCCCAAAATTAGATCCAGGCAAATGCAGCTAAAATTGAGTAATTTCCACAGCTGGGAGCTTAGTATAGATGCCTAATACAATGAGTACCACACACTGCTAACTATGCCCAAAATTAGTGTCCAGGAAATGCAGCTAAAATTAGTACAAAATTTCAATGCTAGTGAGCTTAGTATAGATGGCCTAATACAATGATACCACACACTAGCTACTATGCCCAAAAATTAGTGTCCAGGCAGATGCAGCTAAAAATTAGTAATTTCAATGCTAGTGTAGCTTAATATAGATGGCCTAATAAATGAGTACCACACACTGCTACTATGCCCAAAATTAGTGTCCAGGCAAGATGCAGAAAAATTAGAAGTAATTCAATGCTGGGGGAGCTTAGTATAGATGGCCTAATACAATAAGTACCACACACTGCTACTCTGACCAAAATTAGTGTCCAAGCAAGATGCAGCTAAAAATTTGGAGTAATTTCAACGCTGGTGGAGCTTTGTATAGATGGCCTAATTCAATAAGTACCATACACTGCCAACTATGCCAAAATTAGTGTCCAGGCAAGATGCAGCTAAAAATTCGGAGTAATTTCAACGCTGGTGGAGCTTTGTATAGATGGCCTAAATCAATCAGTACCACACACTGCAACTATGCCCAAAATTATTGTCCAGGCAAGATGCTGCTAAAAATTAGGTGTAATTTCAACGCTGTGGAGCTTTGTATGGATGGCATAATACAATGAGTACCACACACTGATACTATGCCTAAAATTATTGTCAAGGCAAGATGCAGCTAAAAATTAGGAGTAATTTCAACGCTGGTGGAGCTTAGTACAGATGGACTATTACAATGAGCACAACACATGCTACTATGCACAAAATTAGTGACCAGGCAAGATGCAGCTAAAAATTTTGAGTAATTTCAACGCTGGTGGAGCTTTGTATAGATGCCTAATAAAATGAGTACCATACACTGCTACTATGCCCAAAATTAGTGTCCAGGCAAGATGCAGCTAAAAATTAGTAGTAATTTCAATGCTAGTGGAGTTTAGTATAGATGGCCTAATGCAATGAGTACCACACACTGCTACTATGCCAACAATTAGTGTCCAGGCAAGATGCAGCTAAAAATTAGGAGTTATTTCAATCCTGGTGGAGCTTAGTATAGTTTGCCTAAAACAATGAGTACCACACACTGCTACTATGCCTAAAATTAGTGTCAAGGCAAGATGCAGCTAAAAATTAGGAGTAATTTCAATGCTGGTGGAGCTTTGTATAGATTGCCTATTACAATGAGTACAACACACTTGCTACTGTGCCCAAAATTAGTGACCAGGCAAGATGCAGCTAAAAATTAGAGTAATTTCAATGCTGGTGGAGCTTTTATAGATGGCCTATTACAATGAGTACAACACACTGCTACTATGCCCAAAATTAGTGACCAGGCAAGATGCAGCAAAAATTAGGAGTAATTTCATGCTGGTGGCTTAGTTAGTAGGATGTCTAATAAAATGAATACCAGACTCTGCTACTATGCCCAAAATTGTGTCCATGTAAGATGCAGCTATAAATGTAGATCCCGCTCCACTTACTTCAACCACCGCAGCGTGTACTCTGCTGAGTGTCTGTCACTGTCTCATCCTTGTAATTTTTCAAAAATTGCTGCTGCTTTCTTCTATTTAAAATTTACAAAAATCTATTAGTGTGACGCTCTTCCAGAGGACAGCGTTTGTTGGCCAGTTGTGAGTCTGCAGCACATGGTTGATTTCATGCTGCACTGCCTGAGAAACGACCGCCGCATCGGCCACATTCTCACCACGTCAGATTATTGGGTGTACACCCTCCTAGACCCTCGTTACCGGGACAACTTACAAAGCCTCATCACACCGTTGAACCGGGACCGTAAAATGCTGGAGGACCAAGACACACTGTTGAAATCCATAATGTTCTCCATTCCAGCCGAGAGCGCTGCTGCTGCTACTGCTTTACAAAGCAGCTCTGTGCGTCGAGGCATTGTAGACACCTCTGCAACAAGAGGGAGCACAAGCAGCGCCTCTGCACAGGGCAAGAGCTGTATGTTACAAATGTGGCAAAGTTTTGTGACAGCGCCACCAAGGTGTACACCATAGTGATGGGAAATCTAGTTAATTTTGTTGATTAGTTCACCATGAACTAGTTCACTGAAAAGATTAGTTCAAAAGATTAGTTCATTTAGTTCAGTTTTTCTCCACCCTATCCTGTGAGGAGCTGATAGGAAATGCATCATGTGACCTCTGAACTAGATGAACTGCTGAACAAAATGTTCTATTGAGAATGACTCAGGACAGCCTAGTTCAATCTGATGCCTCTGACTAAGCCCAGCAGTGCCACATAATGATTGTGTATGAGGGGGCTGAGAAGCAGTTCAGCATCCACCATTTTAAGAACAGAACAGGGGTCAGTGTTAAAGATTTTAGCAAGACTGATCTTCTAGGCTAGAGGCATGAACTACACACAGAAACACTCTCTCTTATACACACATATGAGCTGTGTCTGTGTACTGTGTGTGCAATTTCATTTTTTTAATAATATTATTATTACTGCTATATTTGTATTTGATGTGTGGTATGCCTTGGAGGTGCTGGCTTGCCCTGCTGCCAGTGTATTATCTGAGCGCGTCTTTAGTGCTGCAGGTGGTTTACTAACAGACCGTCGCATGCGACTATCCTCAGACAATGTAGACCGGCTTATTTTTCTGAAAATGAACAAGGCATGGATCTCACCTGAATTTGCCTGTCCGTTTTCAGATTAAATAACTGTTTGCCAACGTTTTCCAAGTCTCCTGTTATGTTCATCTTTCTACCACCTGAACTCTACTCCCTGGGCTACAACACTGCCAGTCACAGGGGAATGATCATTTACAAAACAAAATGTTATCCCCAACAAATAGTAGCGCAACGACTCCAGTGCCCACTTTATCGCCAGGCACTCTCTCTCTACAATGCTGTCTCTGTTTTTTGATGGAGTAAGTTTTCGACTCAGGAAACTAATGGGATGCTCCTCCCCGTTAAGCTCCAGTCCTGAGACAACACGGCACCCATACCTACCTCTGACGCATCAGTCTGGACAATGAATTCTCTTTTGAACTCGGGTGTGCTCAAAACTGGTGACCCACACAGTGCCCCTTTTATTGCCCCTGTTGATGACCCCTTGCTGATTTATTAACCGGCTACACCAGATCCATGGGTATTCTCTCAAACTGGACCTCTAAAATTTTTAATGGCGCCAAGGGACTCACTAAATGAGGCTGAGGACTGTGTACCTGGCGCATGCGACAAGAGTTACAATACCGTTTAACTTCTTGATAGACCCCCTGCCAGTAAAACCGTTGTATAATTCTGTGTAGGGTTTTCTTTTGGCACAAATGTCACCCTAGTACATGCGCATGCGATAAGTCCATTACCAACCTCCGATATGACTGCGGCAGCAGCAATTGTTAAAAAATTTCAACATGTATTTTATAAACCTGATACAGCAAATCTTGGTTCAGATCTAATTGTTGAAATACTGTAGCTGCCCCGGGGTGTTGGGGTTCCCCATTGACAACCAGTAAATTTTCACGGGCTAGACTCAACGTAGGGGCCGAAGAGTTGCGCCTTAACAAATTTGTCACCTGTCACATTTAAGTATTACAATTCAGGTCCCGGTGTCAAATCTTCCATCTCCCCAACGAACACTTCGATAGGAGAGGGGTTTTCCTACTCCACCGAAGGCAAAGGTAATACTGCCCACTGCACACATGTGTTATGCATAGTGAGACTGATAGTAGCCAACAAAGTAGCAAACAAAGGCCACTTGTGATCGCCCTATCAGCGTAGGACCAATGCTACTCAAAAGATCTGCCATGATCCTGGACAAAATCTTGATATAATGGTCAATGAGTGAGAATGTACGATAGGATCCAGGCAGATGTGAATGTTTGTTTGGTTTTAGTAGCAACTTCATGTGTGACATGTTTGAATGGCTGGGCAACCCTCCTGTCTCCAATATATGATTGAAGGTGCGTACCAATGTGGACGGGATATCCTCACTCAATAATTTAAATAATTTGGCTGTAAACCCGTCAGGTCCTGGAGCTTTCCCGTATTTAAAGTAACTTATCGCCGCTGTCACTTCCGTCACCTCAATTTGTTTTTTTAAAAGGAGAAGCTGATAGTTTGTGATGGATGGTAACCGTATTCCATCTACAAAGGTGTTACCCTCCGCACTATCCGTATGTTCCACCTTATATAAGTCTGAGTAGTATTCTTGTAGAATGGTGTTTATGCTTCGAGGGTCTGTGTTCATGATCCCATGTTTATTCGTTAACGCTGTAATATGTTGATGACGAATGTGATTTCCTTTCGCTAGTCGTGATAATAGTCTCCCTCATTTGCTACCATAACGATATACATCGGCTCTATAATTGTTATTACTGCTTGTCTCTCGTCGATATACCCATACGAGTAAGTCAGCCTTAGCCTGCTTACATCTATTTTTAACCTGTGTTGATGAACTTGTCTTGTTTGCCGTGTACCTATCGCGTAATATCCTGCTAGCCTGCGAGTAGTTTGTCGCTATCTTTTTTTTAGCGTTGTCTGATAACCTATTAGTTTCACGCGCATTAATGCCTTCCCTGCTGCCCATAAAAGTTCCGGCCTATCCCTACTATCTCCATTATCACTTACATATTCCAAACACCATTGCTTCACGTGATGTCGAAACTTCTCATCCATTAACAAATAGGTCGGGAAGCGCCAAGTTTGGTTTGGCCCCATCTGCACCATATCTGGCAGGGTCACTGATACGGGCGCATGGTCATATTTAGCTACGTTGTGCACATCTGCCTCTTCCACTCCCCTTAATAGCTCGTGTGCTAGCAATATATAATCTATTCTGGACCAAGAGTCATGTGGCGCCGAATAGAATTAATATTCACTGCCATCTGGGTTCAGGTGTGTCAAAATGTCTACAAAGTTACTCGTGTCTAGCAAGGGTTATTATAAACGTGTGTCATGTGATCGCACATTCATTCGCATCGACCTACAGTTCTTCACTGTTTAGATTCACCATATTTAAGTCACCACCGTGGGTGGTTTTAATGCTCTCCTATCGGCCTGATATGCTTGGATACCTGGGATAAATTCAGGAACGTCTCCAAACTCCCTACTCACATGTCAGCGCAGGAACCGTAAGAGGGAACGTGCTTGTTTTGTTGCGCATAGGTGGAGTTTTATACAGTAAATGATTACTGCTGTCTTATTTTTTGCGTCCCAAGGGCAGAATAAGTCTGCGTAACGTTACATTTTACAGACACTCATATAATAGACACACCCTAACCGTGACACAAGGAAGGTATTGTTGCCGGATAAAAGCCGCCATTTTAGCGTCACTGTGCTGTTAATTCTGTTTGGGACAGAACGCTGCTCTGCTGACTCTGAGGGACAGTTAGAGATTGCGATTTTGTGTACTGTGCTTTAGGCAGGCTACTTTACCAACCGCTGTGTACATCTTCCTTTTGCCTTGCAGTGTTTTTTTCACAGGTCTGCAAGGTGTGTGTGTAAGTGCAGGTGACGCGCTGCAGTTTGCTCGGCATACAACGCTGTATGTAGGCATCTGCACATGTCACTCTCACACTCTTTTTTTTTTTTTTCTTTAGTGTAATTCTTGCTGCTCAATTCAATTGAAATTATAGTGTGACGTGCTTCCATCCGTATCCAATACATTGGTTGAAAACACTGTAGAAGGACACAAAAAGCCCTTTCACAGCTAAGAGTTGTGTTCACTGTAGTCTGAGATTTTAATTTATTCAATTTTGATCACGCTCAAGTTACTTCTTCAAGCAATGCTGCTTGTACTCTGCTGAGCGTGTCTTACTGCCTCATCCTTGTCATTTTTCTCTAATTGGTGTACATGTACATCAATGTAGTCTTCATTTTGATTGTAATCCAAGCAGGTACCCGGACACTGTATGGCTGCTTTTATACGGTGGACTGGCTCCAACATTCAATAACACTTAAGATGCAATCGGGCACCTTGTCAAGGCCCAATCCTCTTCTCCCTCTGATATAATAATAATAATAATAATAATAATAATCTTTATTTATATAGCGCCAACATATTCCGCAGCGCTTTACACTTTAACAGTTTCAAAACACAAGTCATAGGTAACAACGTAAACAATACAATAATTAAAGTAAAATAAGCCGACCCTACTCGTGAGAGCTTACAATCTACAATGAGGTGGGGGAGATACAAAGTACAGGTGTGTATATATAATGGTGCATTTCCAATGATGGTCCAGCCATCTTGAGGGAGTGAGGCATGGATGGAGATAGTGAATGGGCTACACATACACACTTAAACATAGAACGACTTTGGTTATTGAATGTGATAGGCCACTCTGAACAAATGTGTTTTGAGGGAGCGCCTGAAACCAGGCAAATTGTGGATCGTCCTAATTTCTTGTGGTAGAGCATTCAAGAGGATTTGCGCAGCGCGGGAGAAGTCTTGTAGTCGGGAGTGGGAGGTACGGATTACTGCAGAGGTTAGTCGAAAGTCATTTGCAGAGCGCAGCAGTCGGTTAGGCCGATAGATAGAAATGAGGGAGGAGATGTAGGGGGGTGCTGCACTGTGGAGAGCTTTGTGGGTGAGAACCAGTACTTTGAATTGGATCCTATAATGAATGTGCAGCCAGTGTAAGGACTGGCGAAGAGCGGACGCGTCCGAGTACCGATTAGCCAGATGGATGACCCTGGCTGCTGCATTAAGGATGGACTGGAGAGGGGATAGTCGAGTAATGGGGAGGGTTTTTGTTGTTTCCATGGTGAGAAAAGGGCGGATTCTAGAGATGTTCTTTAGGTGTGTAGACGTTAAATATCTAACAAACAGGTCATGCTGGAGAGACTTGCACCTACTGCCACTCAGGGTCTTCAGCTCCTTTGTGAGAAACTAATGTTTGGCCAGCCAGTATATCAAATAAAGTTCATGAGAAATGGGAACTGTGGTTGGCTTCACTTTTGGTACTGGCTGGGTGCTAATACCAAACCATGGTGTGGCATTCAATGGATATTCCTGGCTGGTTGGAGACAACCTCATTCCCACAGAAAAGTACCTGAAAGCTAAGGAGATGGTGGCCTCTCTCAACATGAAGGAGTTTGCTTGTTGTCTAGGAGACCGACCACCCTGCTGTGTACCTTGTCAACGTTGTGTTGAAGCTTGCAAGGATTAAGAAGAGGTTACAGTGGTAAGTCTGGTTTTACTAAAGATCCTGCTGTGTATTATAGTTTTTATGTTTTAAAAAAAAATTATCTTAGGAATGTTAAATAAATTTGTTATTTTTTTGGTTAAATACAATGTATGTTATGAATGTTAAATAATTTTTTTTGGGTTTTTTATAAAATAAAATGTATGTTATGAATGTTAAATAACTTTTTTTTTTTTTCAGGTATTTGATCTACCGTAGCTAGTTGCTGATCGTTGACTCTAGACCCCTCTCCCAGAATGTTACTCGGGTTATGGGGAGAAAATCACCGCTATTCCAGACTGATTTAATGTTAATGTGTCTGGCTCTTACACAGCACACAGCACTTGATGTTAGTTTATCTTTTTCCTAAATTATTTGTTACACTGCCCTTCTCACATTTTATTTTCACTTTTTTTTTTAAGCACAAGTTTTTTTACACTTCCTTGTTCTGTAAGTAGGCTTAATGGTTAAATGTTTTATACAAGTTTGTTTACACTTCCTTGTTCTGTAAGTAGGCTTAATGGTTAAATGTTTTATACTAGATGTAAATATGTAACATGTAAATTTTAGATTAAGATTTTGCAAATTAGTAGGTCCACACCATCAGGCTCTTTCGTCCCCTCTCCCTCAGAGTAGCGGTAATATATCGGACCCCAGGCTAGCCCACACAGTTCCTTGACCACTTCTCTGCCTGGCTGCCGCACTTTCATGTCCTCAGAAGTACCAACCCTTATCCTTGGAGACTTAAACATCCCCATTAACAGCCCTACTTCCACACTCAAAACACATTTGTTCAGAGTGGCCTATCACATTCACTAATCAAAGTCATTCTATGTGTAACTGTGTGTGTGTGTAGCCCATTCACTATCTCCATCCATCCCTCACTCCCTGAAAATGGCTGGACCATCATTGTAAATACACCATTGTATATAAACAACTGTACTTTGGAGCTCCCCCTCCTCATTGTAGATTGTAAGGTCTCACGAGCAGGGGCGCCTTATATTGCTTTAATTATTGTATTGTTAACGTTGTCACTTATGACTTGTGTTATGAAACTGTTAAACTGTACAGCGCTGCGGAATCTGTTGGCGCTATATAAATAAAGATTATTATAGTAGAGGCCCACTCAGTAGTGGTGAAGTGAGCGGCGCAAATTGCGAGTTGATTGCGACTGATGCAGCTGATACTCCATTACTGCTGGCTGCTGCTCACACAACCGCTACAACATATGTAACGTGGAATTCCACCTGGTGGGTACGTCACATATGATGCGATGTTCAGGAAGGCAAAATCTGCGTTGCAGAGCTGCAATACGAGATCTGGCCATGGTGGAACGTCGCAAGTTAGCGCACTGTAGGCGGACCTTGTGCAGCAGTGAATCAAGATCCGGATAGTCCCTCAAAAAACTGTGGACGACAAAGTTTAGCACATGTGCCAGACATGGTATGTGAGTGACGTTGCCTAGGCCCAGACCTGCCACCAGATTTCGGCCATTGTCACACACTACCAAGCCTGGCTGGAGATTTGCTGGCAAAATACACATGTCGCTCTCTTGCTTTATGGCATTCCAGAGCTCCAGCGCTGTGTGGCTTTGATTCCCCATGGAAATTAATTTCAGGACGGCCTGATGACGTTTGGCCACGTCTGTCCTCATATCGGTCAACAGGCTCGCTGTCTGGGTGTTATGTTTGACACCAATCTCTCCTTCACCTCCCATATACAATCTGTTGCCCGCTATTGCCGCCTACACCTAAGAAAATTTCTCTCCCCAATCCAAGACTTCTCCCGCGCTGCGCCAATACTGTGGAATGCTGTACCCCAAGAAATTAGAACTATCCACAATTTGCATGTTATTGGGCGCTCACTCAAAACACATTTCTTCAAGGTCTTCCCTCTCCTAGTGTATCCTCACCCGTCCCTGTAGACTCTGAGCCCTTGCGGGCAGGGTCCTCTCTCCTTCTGTACTTGTGTGTGCCTTTTATTGCTCATGTTTACTGTACTTGTCTATACTTGCCCCTCTTCACATGTAAAGCGCCATGGAATAAATGGCGCTATAAAAATCAATAATAATAATAGCGGCCTATCACCTTCACTAATCAAAGTCATTCTATGTGTAAGTGTGTGTTTGTAGCCCATTCACTATCTCCATCCATCCCTCACTCCCTCAAAATGGCTGGGCCATCATTCTAAATATACCATTGTATATAAACACCTGTACTTTGTATCTCCCCCACATATTTGTAAATTGTAAGCTCTCACGAGCATGTGCGGATTATATTGCTTTCATTATTGTATTGGTAACGTTGTTAGTTATGACTTGTGTTCGGAAACTGTTAAACTGTAAAGCGCTGCGTAATCTGTTGGCGCTATATAACTAAAGATTATTATTAAGCGTTCACGGGTCCATGTGGAGGTAGACCGTGACCGCTCCTGCAACGATGTTTCTGAGGAACTGGAGAAGGAGGAATCAATGTGTACAGACTTGATTCCCGCAATCCTTGTAGTTGCCTGAACACGTACAGCGCCACTCGCAAGATCTGTACCCGGCTCCACAACATTGAACCCAATGTGCAGTAAGGGAAAGGTATCGTCCCTGGCCATGGGTACTGGTCCACGCAGCGGTGGTCAGGTGGACATTGCTACTGACGGAGTTTAGTAGCGCATGTTTAATTTTAACCTCAACAACATGGTTTTGCAGACCAGGGACGGCTTGCCTGCTGAAATAAAATCAGCTTGGCACATTGTATTGTGGGACTGCTAATGCCATTAAGTTCCGTAAACTGTCAGTCTCCACCAGCCTGAATGACAGCATTTCAAGGGACAGGAGTTTTGCAATGCCAGCATTCAGAGCCTGTGCTCGTGGATGGTTTGCCGAGATTGGGCCTACACCCGATACGCCACAACCTGACACCCACAGATAAACAAGCCATAAAATCTCTGAAAGATAACCCCAACATTATTATTAAACCAGCAGATAAGGGGGGTGCTATCGTTATTATGAATAAGACACAATCTATTGCCGAAATTCATAGACAACTGTGAGTTAACCTAACCTACAGACAACTAAATTGTGACCCTACATTTTACATCTGTCAAAAAATTGATCGTATCCTGACAAAACATCTTTAATTGATCACCATAGACTGTAAGACTATGACATTCCTTAATATTCAATACCCCATCACCCCTGTTTTCTACACACTCACAAAAATCAACAAAAAACTACATTATCCACCCGCATACCCTAGAGGGATAATTCTCCGTGTTCTACAGTATCACCCAAATGTTTAACATGTTGCCTAATTCCTATGTATATATATTCTTCACCCTATGTATATATTGTATATATTATACATTGTCATTGACTGTAAATTTTTCTATCTCTTCCAGCGACTATTTGATAAAGGCCACTGCGTTGCCCAAAACGTCAGTCAGTCGTCTCATAGCTATTTTCTTTTTTCACATCAAGTGTGCAATAAAATTTTCAAATTTAACCATGACATATGCAGTTAAACTTGTGCTGTGATTCTCTATAGACTGTACATCTTCAGTGTGTCTTTGTAACTCAACTACGTGTTTTCTACGCACAATTTTAGACATATTTGTGGTATTGAGGTTACTGACACTTTACCTCTTTTTACTTTTTGATTACACAGCTTGCATTTGACATAGCAAATATCATCTGCAAGTGTGTTAAAAAAGGACCACGCAGTGCAAGTCCTGGGAGCGTCCGTTTAGACTTTTGGAAGAGAAATCCGAACAGGTGCCAAAATGGAGGCTACAGGCAACAGAGTATGCAGCCTAACTCTCCCTCCTGTTTGTACCGTTGGGGCAATCGCTTCCTCAGAGCTGCTACCACCACCTTCCTGTTCCTCACGCCATGTTGGGTCTTGGACCTCATCATCTCCATTAACCTCTTACAACACCTGCTGCTGTTGGGTGGTCTGGCCACCACCATGCTCAACAGAAACTGGCACCTGAGTCTCATCATCATCAGATGCGTTCTGCGGTGTGCTGACCATCGGCACTGTCTCACCCGCCTCTTCAGATTCAGAGAGACACAGCTGTTGCGCATCACTGCATACTCCCTCTTCTTCACATTCCAGAATGCTGCTTGGCTTGGCCCCTGTTTGCAAACCAACAGATTCTGAGAACAGAAGCAGAGACTTAGCTGGCTCCTGTACAGAACTCTCTGACTGACTGGGCAATTTGGCAGGCGGTGAAGAGACAGATGGTTGCTCAACAGTGCTGTGGTCCTGAGAGGAGGTGGAAGCAATTGAAGTCGATGCATTGGACCCTGGGCTCCAACACTGCCAGTTGTTGCCTGTAAGTGCTGTTAGCACAGTCAACACTTGCTCCTGTGTTACTGGTGTTGAGTAATGGCAGCTGTTCCCCTGCTGTGTGTACGACAAAAAGTCATGCTGCCTCCACCCTGTCCTCCTCTCATCCCTGGGCTCCAACATCGCCAGTTGTTGCTCGGAAGTAATTGGCACGGGTACTGACTCATGCCCACCCTGGTTACAGCACGACAGCTGTTTCCTGGCAGTGTCAACGTAAATTAGCCTGAAGTTGTCCTGTCATGTTGCATTCCGGTTATCCGACTCTATGGTGCCTGCAGTTTTGGTGATTCCTATGTGTGCTGTGGGATATGTAAATAAAGGCTCTTTCCGTTGTGAAAATAGGACAAGCACCCACTGTAGGACTGTGTGATTCGGTAACTGCAGACGGCTTGCGGCCTGTCAACTTACATTTTCATGGGTGCCTTATGGTACCCGTCCGCGTTCCAGTACCGTCAGCTGGTTCTCCACAGTGCCTTTGGCCTAGGTGCCTCCATCTCAGTATCCGAGTTCCAGCAACGTCTGCTGGTCCTTGGTAGTGCTTTGGAGCACAGGTACCTCCTGCTTAGTAACCGTGTCCCAGTAACGTCAGCTGGTTCTCGGTTGTGCCATTGGCTCTTTTCCTTCTGCTGCCACTCCAGGTTCCAGCACAGTCAGCTGGTCCTCGTTACTTGCATTGGCTCTTGTACCTTCTGCTACCCATCCGGGTTCCAGTACCGTCAGCTGGTTCTCCGCAGTGCCTTTGGCCTAGGTGCCTCCATCTCGGTATCCGAGTTCCAGCAACGTCTGCTGGTCCTTGGTAGTGCTTTGGAGCACAGGTACCTCCTGCTTAGGTAACCGTGTCCCAGTAACGTCAGCTGGTCCTCGGTTGTGCCATTGGCTCTTTTCCTTCTGCTGCCCCTCCGGGTTCCAGCACAGTCAGCTGGTCCTCGTTACTTGCATTGGCTCTTGTACCTTATGCTACCCGTCCGGGTTCCAGTAACGTCAACTGGTTCTCGGAAGTTAGACGACCCTAAAGACCACCCCGAAGAAGATGACGACCCCAAGGACGACGAGCATCAAGCCAACCAGCCTGAACACCATCACAAAGAAGAAATATAAGATTACCCAGAAGAAGATCACCAACAGGAAAAAGATGGTTACGACAAACTACAAGATACAGAACAAGAGACAGAAGAACAATAAGCAGAAGATCAAAAAGCAGAAGAACATGAAGTATAAGACCAAAATGAAGAGCAAAATATATGCTCTAAATTATAAGCAGAAGAAGACTAAGCAGTGTATGGGGGTGAGTCCGTTCCTCCTCGTGGTGCCCCTGGAAACTGCCTGCTGCTGCAGGCTAAACTGAACACGGACAAATACTGTTGTAATTTAAATCTTGTGTGACAGCAAGAACGGAAGGATGAAAAATTCATACTTTGACAGATTACAAGTACAGGAATCTCTGTCACAAATAAGAATATGATGAAGAAGATGAAGAGGAAGATGAAAATGTAGAATATGAAGAAGAATAATAGTTTAATAAGAACAATATGAGTAATGTTAACAAAAAGATGAATTACAAGAAGTTTACGAAGAAGATAAAGAAGGTGAAGATGAAGAATAATTTTATGACAAAGATGATGCTGCTGAAGATTATGAAGGAGAAAGTGTGTCAAAAGTTAAAAAGGTGAAGAGCATGGAAGTTGTGAAACATACATATTTGCCAAAATAGAAAAAAGGTTAATAACAGTCAATTTCTTCGTCAATCCAAACGTATTTCCAAAAAAAAATTTTAATGCTATTCCATTGGATTGGGTTAAACATGTATGCCTTTAATGTCTCCTCAACCTCCCCCAATACATTCTACATTACTCTTTGTTGTTTTCCTTCATGTACAATTAACCAACAAGGCAAGAATGGGTTTTTTTTAATTCCGATATTTTGTTCCCATAGACTTACATTGGATTTCCGGTATCGGTATCGGGTATCGCCGATATTTTTGGGGTATCGGCGATACCATTCCGATTCCGATACTTTTGGATATCGGAAAGTATCGCTCAACTCTACTGGTGGAGCTTAGTTTAGATGGCTTAATACAATGAGTACCACACACTGCTATTCTGCCCAAAATTAGTGTCCAGGCAAGATGCAGCTAAAAATAAGGAGTAATTTCAAAGCTGGTGGAGCTTAGTATAGATGGCCTAATCATAGTACCACACACTGAACTATGCCAAAATTAGTGTATGCAAGATGCACTAAAAATTAGAATTATTTCAAACTGGTGAGCTTTGCATAGATGGCCTAATACAATGAGTACCAAACACTGTACTATGCCAAAAATTAGTGTCCATGCAAGATGCAGCTAAAAATTAGAGTTATTTCAATGCTGGGCAGCTTAGTATAGATGGCCTAATACATGAGTACCACACACTGCAACTATGCCCAAAATTAGTGTCAGGCAAGATGCACTAAAAATTAGGAGTAATTTCAACCTGTGGAGCTTTGTATAGATGGCCTAATTTCAATGAGTACCACACACTGCAACTATGCCCAAAATTATTGTCAGGCAAGATGCAACTAAAAATTAGGAGTATTTCAAACTGGTGGAGCTTTGATAGATGGCCTAATACAATGAGTACCACACACTGCTACTACGCCAAAATTATGTCAGGCAAGAATGCAGCTAAAAATTGGAGTTTTTCAATGCTGGTGGAGCTTTGTATAGATGGCCTAATACAATGAGTACCAACACTGCTACTATGCCCAAAATTAGTTCCAGGCAAGATGCAGCTAAAAATTAGGAGTAATTTCAACGCTAGTGGAGCTTAGTATAGATGGCCTAATTCAGTCAGTACCACACACTGCAACTATGCCCAAAATTAGTGTAGGCAAGATGCAACTAAAAATTAGAGTAATTTCAAACTAGTGGAGCTTTGATAGATGGCCTAATACAATGAGTACCACACACTGCTACTATGCCAAAATTATGTCAGGCAAGATGCAGCTAAAAATTAGGAGTTATTTCAATGCTGTGGAGCTTTGTATAGATGGCCTAATACAATGAGTACCACAACTGCTACAACGCCAAAATTAGTGTCCAGGCAAGAATGCAGCTAAAAATTTGGAGTAATTTCAACGCTGGTGGAGCTTTGTATAGATGGCCTAATACAATGAGTACCATACATTGCAACTATGCCCAAAATTAGTATCCAGGCAAGATGCAGCTAAAAATTGGAGTAATTTCTACGCTGGTGGAGCTTAGTATAGATGGCCTAATACAATGAGTACACACACTGCTATATGCCCAAAATTAGTGTCCAGGCAAGATGCAGCTAAAAATTAGTAGTAATTTCAATGCTGTGGAGTTAGTAAGATGGCCTAATAAATGAGAACCAACACTGCTACTATGCCCAAAATTAGTGTCCAGGCAAGATGCAGCTAAAAATTTGGAGTAATTTCAACCTTATGGAGCTTTGTATAGATGGCCTAATACATTGAGTACCAAACACTGCTACTATGCCCAAAATTAGTGACCAGGCAAGATGCACTAAAATTAGGAGTAATTTCAATGCTGGGGAGCTTTGTTAGATGGCCTAATACAATGAGTACCACACACTGCTACTATGCCTAAAATTAGTGTCCAAGGCAAAATGCAGCTAAAAATTGGAGTAATTTCAACGCTGGTGGAGCTTAATATAGATGGCCTAATACAATGAGTACCAACACTGCTAGATATGCCCAAAATTAGTGACCAGGCAAGATGCAGCTAAAAATTAGGAGTAATTTCAAGCTGGTGGAGCTTGTATAGATGGCCTAATAAATGAAAACCAACACTGCAACTATGCCCAAATTAGTGTCCATGTAAGATGCAGCTAAAAATTTGGAGTAATTTCAACACAGTGGAGATTTGTATAGATGGCCTAATACAATCAGTAACCACACACTGCTACTATGCCCAAAATTAGTGTCCAGGCAAGATGACTAATAATTTGGAGTAATTTCAATGCTGGTGGAGCTTATTAGATGGCCTAATACAATGAGTACCAACACTGCAACTATGCCCAAAATTAGTACCAGGCAAATACAGCTAAAAATTGGAGTAATTTCAACGCTGTGGAGCTTAATGTAGATGGCCTAATACAATGAGTACCACACACTGCTAATATGCCCAAAATTAGTGTCCAGGCAAGATGCAGCTAAAAATTAGGAGTAATTTCAAAGCTGTGGAGCTTTGTATAGATGGCCTAATTCAATCAGTACCACACACTGCAACTATGCCCAAAGTAGTGTCCAGGTAAGATGCTGCTAAAAATTAGGAGTAATTTCAACGCTGTGGAGCTTTGTATAGATGGCCTAATACAATGAGTAACACACACTGCTACTATGCCTAAAATTAGTGTCAAGGCAAGATGTAGCTAAAAATTAGGAGTAATTTCAACGCTGGTGAAGCTTACTATAGATGGACTATTGCAATGAGTACAAACACACTGCTACTATGCCCAAAATTAGTGACCAGGTAAGATTCAGCTAAAAATTAGGATAATTTCAATGCTTGTGGAGCTTAGTATAGATGGCGTAATAAAATGAGTACCACACACTGCTACTATGCCCAAAATTAGTGTTAAGGTAAGATGCAGCTAAAAGTTTGGAGTAATTTCAACGCCGATGGAGCTTAGTATAGATTGTCTAATACAATGAGTACCACACACTGCTACTATGTCAAAACTTAGTGTCAAGGCAAGATGCAGCTAAAAATTAGGAGTAATTTCAATTCTGGTGGAGCATAGTTTAGATGGCCTAATACAATGAGTACCACACACTGCTAATCTGCCCAAAATTAGTGTCCAGGTAAGATGCAGCTAAAAATTTAGAGTAATTTCAACACTGGTGGAGCTTTGTATAGATTGCCTAATACAATGAGTACCACACACTGCTACTACATCCAAAATTAGTGTCCAGGCAAGATGCAGCTAAAAATTTGGAGTAATTTCAACACTGATGGAGCTGTTGTGAATGGACTTGAAATGAGTTCTGAGCAGAGGCTCCCTCTGGTGGTTACAAGCGGTACTGGACTGTCCAGTGAAGATTGTGAGGATTGGGAATCAGGTGTTACTGACTGGTCTTATTTAAGGGAGTCGCCTTCCCATCAGGGTTGCCGGTGATCAATTGTTCTGGTCTCAATCCTTGATTCCTGTTTCCTTTGTAGCCTGTTGTGTCGTGTCTGCATCTCCTGCTAACAGATAAGACATTTTCTTCTTTTTGTTTTTGTGCTTGATTTTTGCATTTTGTCCTGCACTTCTGTGGGGGCCTTCAGGGTCCCCTCCGGGGGCTTTTGCCCTCTCAGTTTAGTTCAGCCACTTATGTTTTGTACATTTGCTTTTTCCAGTTTTTTCAGTGGCTGCTGTTTTGATTTTGTTACACCAGAGAACTAATTTAGGTGGTAGAGGTCGTGTGATCTCAGGTGTTTTTTGAAATTAGTAGAGTTGGTGCTTTTCAGGGTTTTTTGGGATTGCAGTAAGTGCCCTTCCTATCCTTTTCTATTTAGATAGTTTGGGCCCCAACGTTTGCTCATACTATTTTCTGTCTGTGTCAGTATTTCTTCTTGTCTAACCGCCATTACATGTTTGGGGGCTTTCTATGTTCTTTGGGGATCTGCTCCGGGGCAGATAGCTTTCCTCTTTCTATCTTTAGGTATAGTTAGTTTCTCAGGCTGTGACGAGGCGTCTAGGACCAACGTAGGAATGCTTCACGGCTGCCTCTAGTTGTGGTGGTTAGTCAGGGTACTGCAATCTCATAGATTCCAACTGCTCTGGTGTATTGCCTTTTTTACCTGCACTCCTCAGCTACCAAATCATAACAGTATCACCGGCCAAAACTGAAAATTATATGGTACTCACAGAAGGGAAAAATATTGTGAAAGAAAAAAAAAAAAGGTTGTCAGAGTTGTCAGAGATATTTTTCTGTTTGTTGCATTTTTTTTTTTTCCCTCTGTATCTCTGGGTGCTGGGGAGGATTTTTTCTCTCAATGGAGTTTGCACAGTTGTCTGGCCGTGTGGATCAGCTTGCCACTGAGGTTCGGAGTATTGCTACCTATCTTGCTAGGTTGCCTGTTGTGGAACCTAGGATTCCCATGCCAGATTTGTTTTTGGGGGATCGAGCCAAGTTTCTGAATTTCAAAAATAATTGTAAATTGTTTTTTGCCTTAAAATCTAAGTCCTCAGGGAACGCAGCGCAGCAGGTTCAAATTGTCATCTCTCTCCTGCGCGGCGATCCTCATGATTGAGCTTTTTCCCTGACACCTGGGGATCCTGTTTTGAGTGATGTTGATGCATTTTTTCAGGCCTTGGGGTTATTGTACGATGAGCCTAATGTCACTGATCAAGCTGACAAAGCCTTGTTGGCATTAAATCAGGGGCTTGATGACGCTGAGTTATACTGTCAGAGATTCCGCAGGTGGGCAGTCCTGACCAAATGGAATGACGACGCTTTGGCAGCCCTTTTTCGGAAGGGTCTGTCAGATAATGTAAAGGATGTTATGGTGGGATTCCCTGTCCCCTCTGGTCTCAATGATTCTATGTCATTAGCGATTCAAATTGACAGACGTTTGCGTGAGCGGAGAAGTATGCGTGGAATAGTGTTGCCTTGTGAACCTGCTTCTGAACCCATGCAGTGTTATAGAGTGGTTTCTGGGGCACAGCGTCATGAGTTTCGAAAGCGCAATGGGTTACGTTTCTACTGTGGTGATGCCTCTCATGCTATTTCAGTCTGCCCTAAGCGGGGAACACGTTTTGCACGCTCAGTTGTCTTGGGTAGTGTTCAGACTAAGTTTTTATTAACTGTTACTCTGATATGCTCTCTGTCCTCATTTTCTGCTCAGGCTTTCGTTGATTCGGGAGCAGCTATTAACCTGATGGATTTTGATTTTGCTAAACGTTGCGGGTTTCCCTTGATACCCCTACAGAAGTCTATTCCCCTACTGGGGATCGATTCTACCCCTTTGGCTGAGAATAAACCTCAGTTCTCTACTCAGGTGATAATGAGGGTTGAACCTGATCATCAGGAGAGCTGCAAATTTTTGGTTCTGTATAATCTGCATGACATTATTGTGCTGGGTTTCCCTTGGTTACAGTCTCATAATCCTTTTTTGGATTGGAAATCTGTGTCTGTAACCAGTTGGGGATGCCAATGTGTTAATACCAACACTCCTGTTTTTTCTGCCTCCCCCCAGGCTCAGGATGTTCCTGACTTTTTGATTGATTTTTCTGATGTGTTTAGCGAAAGTAAATCTGCATCCTTGCCTCCCCATAGGAGCTATGACTGCGCTATTGAATTAGTGCCTGGTAGTAAATTCCCTAAAGGTCGCCTTTTTAACTTGTCTGTACCTGAACATGACGCTTTGCGGTCTTATATCAAGGAGTCATTGGAGAAGGGTCATATCAGACCATCCTCTTCACCCTTAGGTGCCGGTTTTTTCTTTGTGGCCAAAAAGGATGGTTCATTAAGGCCGTGTATTGATTATCGTCTTTTGAACAATATTACTGTGAAATATCAATATCCGTTACCCTTGATTTCTGACCTGTTTTCCAGGGTGAAAAACGCTACTTGGTTTACCAAGCTTGACCTCAGGGGGGCATATAACCTTATTCGCATTAAGCACGGGGATGAATGGAAGACGGCATTTAACACCCCTGAGGGGCATTTTGAGTACCTTGTGATGCCCTTTGGGCTCACTAATGCTCCTTCTGTCTTCCAGTCCTTCATGAATGACATTTTCAGGGATTTTGTGGATAAATTTCTGATTGTTTATTTGGATGATATCTTGATTTTTTCTAATGACTGGGACTCTCATGTGAAACATGTTCGAACTGTATTCCAGATTTTGAGAGAGAATGTGTTAGGGTCTGCGGAACGCACCAAATATATAGAGTGGAGAGGTGCGTTCGCAGCCCGGGGTCCACCGTGCAAGCAAAGCCTGCTGCTAGTAAGATGACGAAAGTAGCGAACTCTGTTATCCCGCAGAGTCGCTAAAATAAACGCCGTAGCGCGTTGTGGCAGTAAGTGCAGACTCTGTTAATTCACAGAGCCGCTAACGGGATGCCACAGTGCTATATGGCGATATGTGCGAACTCACTTAGCTTCAGTGAGCCGCAAAGTAAAACGCTAGGGCGTGTCTAGCGTCGAGAGCGAACCCTGTTACGTCACAGAGCCGCTGAGAACAAACACCGTGTCCTGTCAGGCTCTCAGGCACACGGTTAATTGCTAAGCGAGCATAATACGTGGTCATGCGCTAATGTCCTCGCGGGAGTCACCCGCAATCTATGGCGTCTGAACGCCAGACCCTGAATACGGCAATCAAACTCCTCACCGGTTATGCCGGTAATCTAGGGCATCTAGGACACCGACCCTGACCAGCTAGCACACTAAACTCCTCACCGATTAAGTCGGTATTCTAGTGGCTTATTTCAGCCGGGTCCCTAACCACACACACGCATGACCACACTGGCGCATAGCATACAATGGTTGATATTAGCGCATGGCGGCCCAGCCATGCTACCCTTTTATAGCATCAGCCACAGGACCTTCCAGGAACAAGGACCAATGAGAACCTGTTCAGAAGACTAGTAGTAACAGGGCCTTCCTGGCGGGCCAATAGGAGCCGCTGCAGTACCTGAGCATGTGACCCCTGATCTCCAATGAGAGATCTCACTCTGGGCACGCTCAGAAGGGAAAATGCAGGACTTTATCCCAAAGACGTCTGCTCCAGAACTGGCTACAATAGCAGATCCAGGAAAGGCAGCAGCAAGTCACTGCCCAGTAGTGGAGTGGGCAAGACGCCTGGAACGACATCTCTGCTGAGCAGGCTCCACTGCGGCCGGAGACGAATGGGAGACCGCAGCGGCACTGGTTCGAGACTCCCCTTGTGCAGGAGCGGGAACTCGAACCCTAACATTACCCCCCCTCCTAGGGCCCCCCCTTCTCTGGGCCTCGCTGCGTTCAAAGGCAGCGATGAGCTGCGGAGCGTGAACATGCTCGGCAGGCTCCCAAGACCTATCCTCAGGCCCATAGCCCCTCCAGTCCACCAAATAAAACTTTTTGCCCCGTACCACCTTACACCCCACGATGGCGTTCACCTCATGGTCATCCGCAGATGAACCCGATGTCCCGGCAGATGACTCAGAAAACCGGGACATGAGCACGGGTTTCAGGAGGGACACGTGAAAGGTGTCGGAGATACCCAGGCGTGGTGGAAGAGCTAAACGGTATACCACAGGGTTAACCTGCTCGAGGACCTTGAAAGGACCCAGGTAGCGGGGTGCCAACTTAGTGGACTCAACTCGCAGCCTGATGTTACGGGCGGAGAGCCACACCAAATCCCCAGGAGCAAATGTAGGAGCGGGTCGCCGATGGGCATCGGCCGAAGACCTCATCCTCTCTTTGGAGGCCTGAATGGCATCCTGCGTGCGGTCCCAAATGTCCCGTGCCTCCACAGCCCAGTCTGCCACCCTGGAATCGGCGGAAGACACGGGCATAGGCACTGGTACCCGCGGATGCTGACCGTAGTTCTGGAGGAATGGGGTCTGTCCGGTGGAATCAGCCACAGCATTGTTTAATGCAAACTCAGCCCACGGCAGCAAGGATGCCCAGTCATCCTGCCTGGCCGAAACAAAATGTCGTAGATAGGTGACCAAGGTCTGGTTGGCCCTCTCTACCAACCCATTCGTCTCAGGATGGTACGCTGAAGAGAGATTTAACTCAATACTGAGTAGACGACAAAGCTCTCTCCAGAACCGAGACGCAAACTGGGGACCTCGGTCACTGACAATCTTGTCCGGCATGCCGTGTAAACGGAAGATGTGCCTAACAAACAACGCTGCCAGAGCCCGTGCAGAAGGTAACCGTGGTAGTGGCACCAGATGCACCATTTTAGAGAAATGGTCGGTGATTACCCAAATGATGGTGCAACCCCGAGACTTGGGCAAGCCCACCACAAAGTCCATCCCAACCATCTCCCAGGGCCTGTCTGCCACCGGCAAAGGGTAAAGTAACCCAGCTGGCCGTTGTCGTGGAGACTTATTTTTGGCGCAGGAGACACACGCTCGAACATAGTCCCCAACATCACGGACCATATGCGGCCACCAATATGTCCTCGCCAGCAATTCAGATGTCCTCTTTGCCCCAAAGTGTCCACCCACCCTGGACGAATGTGCCCAAGAGAGTACCTCCGGTCGCAAATTAGTAGGCACAAAAGTCTTGCCCGGGGGCACAGACTCTAGCGAAACCGGGGCCACTGTTCTCAGGCTCTCTGTGGGGACGATAAGCCGAGGCTCTTCCACCTCCTCCTCCGAGGACACCACAGAGCGAGAGAGAGCGTCGGCACGAATGTTCTTCTCTCCCGAGAGGAAATGCAGTGTGAAATGAAACCGGGAGAAGAACAAGGACCATCTGGCTTGGCGAGAATTAAGCCGCTGGGCTGTCTGAAGATATACCAGGTTTTTGTGATCCGTGAAGACTTGGAAGGGAAAGCGAGCTCCCTCCAACAGATGTCTCCACTCCGAGAAGGCCAACTTCATTGCTAGCAACTCCCTGTCCCCGATGGAATAATTCCTCTCTGCTGGTGTGAAGGTCTTGGAGAAAAAGAAGCATGGATGCTTCCGACCTTGAGCATCCTTTTGGAAGAGGACTGCTCCAGCACCAATGGACGAGGCATCCACCTCCAATATAAATGTCTTATCAACATCGGGGCGATGTAGGATGGGAGCTCTAGCGAAATGAGACTTAATAGACGTGAAGGCCTTGGAGACCTCTTCAGACCACAATTTGGATTAGCTCCCTTTTTGGTAAGGGCAACCACGGGAGCTACCAAAGTTGAGAAGTGGGGAATGAACTGATGGTAGTAATTAATGAACCCCATAAAGCGCTGCACCGCCTTTAGAGAGTGGGGTTCTTGCCAGTCCATCACCGCCTGTAGTTTGGCAGGATCCATAGCCAATCCCTGGGCGGAGATGATATAGCCCAGGAAAGGTAAGGACTCCTGCTCAAACACACATTTCTCCAACTTTGCGTAAAGGGAATTTGCCCATAGGAGGTCGAAGACCCTGCCAACATCCCTCCGGTGGGAGTCAATATCTGGAGAGAAGATGAGTATATCATCCAGATAGACTACGACCGAGGTGGAGAGCATATCCCGGAAGATGTCATTGACAAAGTCTTGGAAAACGGCTGGAGCATTACAGAGCCCAAAGGGCATCACCAGATATTCGTAATGCCCATCCCTGGTATTAAAAGCCGTCTTCCATTCGTCCCCCTCACGGATGCGAATCAGGTTATAAGCACCGCGCAGATCTAGTTTAGTGAATACCCTTGCTCCCCGAAGCCTATCAAATAGCTCAGAGATCAGGGGCAACGGGTACTTGTTTTTAACGGTGATGGCGTTAAGACCCCTGTAATCAATACACGGACGCAATTCTCCGTTTTTCTTCTGCACGAAGAAAAATCCCGCCCCTGCCGGTGACACCGACTTCCTAATAAACCCTCTTGCCAGGTTCTCCTGAATATATTGCGACATGGCCTCTGTCTCAGGAAGAGAGAGGGGATAGACCCTTCCCCGAGGAGGTTCTGCGCCAGGCAAGAGGTCGATAGGACAGTCATAGGGGCGATGAGGCGGAAGAGTCTCCGCAGCCTTCTTGGAGAACACGTCTGCATATGACCAGTAGTGCTTGGGAAGTGGAGTAAGATCTGCGGGTAACTCAGTAATGGCAACCTGAACGCAACTTTTGACACATCTGCCTGTACATGCATCACTCCAACCCAGTATCCTACCCGAAGTCCACTCTATATGTGGGAGTGGAAACGGAGCCAAGGTATACCTAGTAGGATCTCGTCTATTCCCTCGGGAAGGACGAGTAGGGAAATAAATTCCTGATGGGAAGGAGATACAGACAATGCAAGTGGGACAGTCTGGTGTGTAATTTGTGAGGGCAATGACGACCCATTCACTACCCGAACAGTCACTGATTTGTCAAGCGCCACCAGAGGTATTGCATGACGGTGAGCAAAGCTAGAGGACATGAAATTCCCCTCTGCTCCTGAGTCCACGCAAAGGTCGGCGGTGAGAATGGAAGTACCAACAGTGATTGTCCCTTTAAATGTTATCTTGGAGGAAAATGCCGCTGTCTCTAGTGAACCTCCTCCCAGGGCCACTAGACGCGATCGCTTCCCCGATCGCTGTGGACATCTGTTGGCATAGTGTCCTGTCTGCTGACAATGGTTACAAACCACGGATACTCGGACGGACCGAGACTTAGGTCCTGCATGAGGAACTTCTGTGGCCTTTTGAGGTTCGGACGCCAGATCGGGGAATTCGAGAGGTTTGGCAAAGGTAGGAGCCAACCGAAACCTCTGCCTACACTGGGCCCGCTCCAACCTCCGCTCGTGAAAACGGAGGTCAATGCGGGTAGATATGGAGATAAGCTTCTCCAGTGTGGCGGGAATCTCCCTGGTAGCCAAAGCGTCTTTAACATGGTCAGCCAGTCCCCGCCAGTAGATAGGAATAAGAACTTTATCAGACCAATCTAGCTCAGCAGCCAGAGTCCGAAACTGGACGGAAAACTGACTGACCAAAGACGAACCCTGTGTCAATGCCAGCAGTTGTAGCGCCGTATCGTGGGTGACCTGGGGTCCTAAAAAGACCTTTTTAAGAGCCTCCAAGAAACGAGGAGCACTCTGCACCACACGATCATCGCGCTCCCACAGCGGCTTGCCCACTCCAACGCTCTGCCCGAGAGTAGAGAAAGTACAAAACCCACTTGTGCCCGATCCGTGGGAAAACGTGCAGCCAGAAGCTCGAGATGTATAGAGCACTGACTCACGAATCCCCGACATTGCTTGCTATCAACGGCAAACTTGTCAGGAAGCGGGAGGTGGGATAATGTAGGGGCAGAGGTGGCAGAGGACAAACTGGCTGCAGCCACGCTAGCAGCCTGAACAGCGACTGCGGTAACATCCACAGCTGAGGTTGTGCTCTCAAGAGCCTCCAACCTACCCTTCAGCTGCTGGATGTACTGCAATAGACGCTGTTCGTCCGCCATTTTACTAGCCAGACCCTGGCGCTAATATTATGTTAGGGTCTGCGGAACGCACCAAATATATAGAGTGGAGAGGTGCGTTCGCAGCCCGGGGTCCACCGTGCAAGCAAAGCCTGCTGCTAGTAAGATGACGAAAGTAGCGAACTCTGTTATCCCGCAGAGTCGCTAAAATAAACGCCGTAGCGCGTTGTGGCAGTAAGTGCAGACTCTGTTAATTCACAGAGCCGCTAACGGGATGCCACAGTGCTATATGGCGATATGTGCGAACTCACTTAGCTTCAGTGAGCCGCAAAGTAAAACGCTAGGGCGCTGTCTAGCGTCGAGAGCGAACCCTGTTACGTCACAGAGCCGCTGAGAACAAACACCGTGTCCTGTCAGGCTCTCAGGCACACGGTTAATTGCTAAGCGAGCATAATACGTGGTCATGCGCTAATGTCCTCGCGGGAGTCACCCGCAATCTATGGTGTCTGAACGCCAGACCCTGAATACGGCAATCAAACTCCTCACCGGTTATGCCGGTAATCTAGGGCATCTAGGACACCGACCCTGACCAGCTAGCACACTAAACTCCTCACCGATTAAGTCGGTATTCTAGTGGCTTATTTCAGCCGGGTCCCTAACCACACACACGCATGACCACACTGGCGCATAGCATACAATGGTTGATATTAGCGCATGGCGGCCCAGCCATGCTACCCTTTTATAGCATCAGCCACAGGACCTTCCAGGAACAAGGACCAATGAGAACCTGTTCAGAAGACTAGTAGTAACAGGGCCTTCCTGGCGGGCCAATAGGAGCCGCTGCAGTACCTGAGCATGTGACCCCTGATCTCCAATGAGAGATCTCACTCTGGGCACGCTCAGAAGGGAAAATGCAGGACTTTATCCCAAAGACGTCTGCTCCAGAACTGGCTACAATAGCAGATCCAGGAAAGGCAGCAGCAAGTCACTGCCCAGTAGTGGAGTGGGCAAGACGCCTGGAACGACGTCTCTGCTGAGCAGGCTCCACTGCGGCCGGCGACGAATGGGAGACCGCAGCGGCACTGGTTCGAGACTCCCCTTGTGCAGGAGCGGGAACTCGAACCCTAACAGAATGCTCTGTATGTGAAGGGATCAAAGTGTCTTTTTGGCGTACAGAGGATCTCATTTTTGGGATTCATTTTGTCCCCATCTGTTATTGAAATGGACCTGGTCAAGGTTCAGGCCATCTGTGATTGGGTCCAACCTACTTCATTAAAGGCTCTTCAAAGATTTTTGGGTTTTGCCAATTTTTATCGTAAATTTATTGGTAATTTCTCGGTTATTGTTAAACCATTAACTGATGTGACCAAAAAGGGTTCTGATGTGGTGAATTGGCCTCCTGAGGCAGTTCCTGCATTTCAGGAACTTAAGCAGAAATTCACTTCTGCTCCTGTTCTACGGCAGCCTGATGTTTCTCTGCCATTTTAGGTGGAGGTTGATGCCTCTGAAATTGGGGCAAGTGCCGTTTTGTCCCAAAGAGATCCAGAGACCTCTAAAAGTAACCCTTGTGCCTTTTTCTCTCGAAAATTTTCTCCTACTGAACGTAATTATGACGTGGGTAATCGGGAGTTATTGGCCATGAAGTGGGCTTTTGAAGAGTGGAGACATTGGCTGGAGGGAGCCAAACATCAGGTGGTGGTCCTTACGGACCATAAGAATCTGGTTTATCTGGAATCTGCCAAGCGACTTAATCCTAGACAGGCCAGGTGGGCCTTGTTTTTCACACGTTTTAATTTTGTGGTTTCCTTTCTTCCTGGCACTAAGAATGTTAAGGCGGATGCCCTCTCGAGGAGTTTCCTTGCGGACTCTCCTGAGGTATCTGATCCTTCTGTTATTTTGAAAGAAGGTGTAGTTCTTTCCGCCATCTCGCCCAATTTGAGACTGGCTCTGGAGGGGTGTCAGGAGGATAGGCCCGAGCGCTGCCCTGTTGGGAAATTGTTTGTCCCGGACCAGTGGAAAAAGAGTGTGATGTCTGAGATTCATTGTTCCGCAATGGCCGGTCATACCGGAATTTTTGGTACCAGAGACTTGGTTAGTCGGTCCTTTTGGTGGCCTACCTTGTCTCGTGATGTCAGGGAATTTGTGCAGTCCTGCGGGACTTGCTCTCGCTCCAAGCCTTGCTCTCGCTCTAGTGGTTTGTTGATGCCATTGCCTGTGCCCAAGAGACCATGGACCCATATCTCTATGGATTTCATTTCCGACCTCCCTGTTTCTCAGAGAATGACCGTCATCTGGGTGATTTGTGATAGGTTTTCCAAGATGATACATCTTGTGCCATTACCTAAGTTGCCTTCCTCCTTCGAATTGGTGCCTTTGTTCCTTCAGCACGTGGTTCGTTTACACGGCATTCCTGAGAACATTGTGTCTGACAGAGGAGTCCAGTTTGTTTCCAGATTTTGGAGGACCTTTTGTTCTAAGCTTGGTGTTCAGTTGTCTTTCTCCTCGGCGTTTCATCCTCAGACCAATGGTCAAACTGAGAGAACAAACCAGATATTGGAGACTTATCTAAGATGCTTTGTGTCTGCTGATCAGGATGACTGGGTCTCTTTTTTGCCTTTGGCTGAGTTTGCTCTTAATAATAGGGCTAGCTCTGCCACTTTGATGTCTCCATTTTTCTGTAATTCTGGGTTTCACCCTCGATTTTCTTCAGGACAGACTGAGGCTTCTGCCTGTCCAGGTGTTGACTCTGTTGTGGAGCGTATGCAACAGATTTGGGACCAGGTAGTGGAGAGGTTGTCCCTCTCTCAGGAGAGGGCCCAGC
This sequence comes from Oophaga sylvatica, assembly GCA_033576555.1. Taxonomy (NCBI): domain Eukaryota; kingdom Metazoa; phylum Chordata; class Amphibia; order Anura; family Dendrobatidae; genus Oophaga; species Oophaga sylvatica. Next base: position 13,546 of record JARQOD010003282.1, on the reverse strand, counting down.
GGTTTGCTAACCGGCATAGGACTGATGGTCCTCAGTTTAAAGTGGGAGACTTGGTCTGGTTGTCCTCAAAAAATATTCCTATGAGAGTGGCATCTCCTAAATTTAAGCCTAGGTTCATTGGACCTTATAAGATCATGGAGATTCTTAATCCTGTTTCTTTTCGTTTGCTTCTCCCAGGGACATTTAAGATCCATAACGTGTTCCACAAGTCCTTGTTGAAGAGGTTTGTTGAGCCAGTGGTTCCTACTGCTTTGCCTCCTGACCCTGTTCTGGTTGAGGGCAATATGGAGTTTGTGGTTGAGAAAATATTGAATTCTCGTTTTTCTAGATGGAAACTCCAGTATTTGGTTAAGTGGAGAGGTTATGGTCAGGAAGACAATTCTTGGGTGTTTGCTTCGGACATCCATGCTAGGAGACTCATCCGTGCGTATCATAGAACTCATCCTGACCGACCTGGTTGCTCAAGTGAGGGTTCGGTGACCCCTCCTCAAGGGGGGGTACTGTTGTGAATGGACTTGAAATGAGTTCTGAGCAGAGGCTCCCTCTGGTGGTTACAAGCGGTACTGGACTGTCCAGTGAAGATTGTGAGGATTGGGAATCAGGTGTTACTGACTGGTCTTATTTAAGGGCGTCGCCTTCCCATCAGGGTTGCCGGTGATCAATTGTTCTGGTCTCAATCCTTGATTCCTGTTTCCTTTGTAGCCTGCTGTGTCGTGTCTGCATCTCCTGCTAACAGATAAGACATTTTCTTCTTTTTTTTTTGTGCTTGATTTTTGCATTTTGTCCTGCACTTCTGTGGGGGCCTTCAGGGTCCCCTCCGGGGGCTTTTGCCCTCTCAGTTTAGTTCAGCCACTTATGTTTTGTACATTTGCTTTTTCCAGTTTTTTCAGTGGCTGCTGTTTTGATTTTGTTACACCAGAGAACTAATTTAGGTGGTAGAGGTCGTGTGATCTCAGGTGTTTTTTGAAATTAGTAGAGTTGGTGCTTTTCAGGGTTTTTTGGGATTGCAGTAAGTGCCCTTCCTATCCTTTTCTATTTAGATAGTTTGGGCCTCAACGTTTGCTCATACTATTTTCTGTCTGTGTCAGTATTTCTTCTTGTCTAACCGCCATTACATGTTTGGGGGCTTTCTATGTTCTTTGGGGATCTGCTCCGGGGCAGATAGCTTTCCTCTTTCTATTTTTAGGTATAGTTAGTTTCTCAGGCTGTGACGAGGCGTCTAGGACCAACGTAGGAACGCTCCACGGCTGCCTCTAGTTGTGTTGGTTAGTCAGGGTACTGCAATCTCATAGATTCCAACTGCTCTGGTGTATTGCCTTTTTTACCTGCACTCCTCAGCTACCAAATCATAACATGGAGCTTTGTATAGATGGCCTAATACAATGAGTACCACACACTGCTACTACACCCAAAATTAAATCCAAAAAAGCAAGGAAGCATAATATGCCATAAAAGGTTAATTTTTATTGTAGACAAAAAAATCAGCAAAAATGCATAAAGATTAAAAAGTAGGGACAATAATACAAATATAACCGCTAACAAATCAGGATATAATAAATACTAATAGTATATTGCACATATAGCTATGGAGATTAGATTATTAACTCTTTTTATAAAAAAGAGATATATAAATAAATATCTCTCAAATAAGCAAGTGCTTAAAATGAATAATTAAACAAGTGTACCAGCAAGTGCTTTAAATGAAAAATAAACAAATATACCAGCAAGTGCTTAAATGAATGTTTGAACAAATAAATAAGGTGCAGGTGTAAAAAGCATAAACGTAAGTATATAAGATAAATGAGATAAATAACAATTCTGCAAAGCAAATATAAGTGCTAATGCATAATAGAGTATATACCTGAGAGCGGACACCACCCGACGTACGTTTCGCACTATAGCTTTCTCCAAGGGGAAAGCTATAGTGCGAAACGTACGTCGGGTGGTGTCCGCTCTCAGGTATATACTTCTATTATGCATTAGCACTTTATATTTGCTTTGGAGAATTGTTATTTATCTCATTTATCTTATATACTTACGTTTATGCTTTTTACACCTGCACCTTATTTATTTGTTCAAACATTCATTTAAGCACTTGCTGGTATATTTGTTTAATTTTTCATTTAAAGCACTTGCTGGTACACTTGTTTAATTATTCATTTTAAGCACTTGCTTATTTGAGAGATATTTATTTATATATCTCTTTTTTATAAAAAGAGTTAATAATCTAATCTCCATAGCTATATGTGCAATATACTATTAGTATTTATTATATCCTGATTTGTTAGCGGTTATATTTGTATTATTGTCCCTACTTTTTAATCTTTATGCATTTTTGCTGATTTTTTTGTCTACAATAAAAATTAACCTTTTATGGCATATTATGCTTCCTTGCTTTTTTGGATTTATTATTGATTTGGAAGTGCCTAATTAGCATATTTCTATATCTGCATTTACACCCAAAATTAGTGACCAGGCAAGATGCAGCTAAAAATTAGGAGTAATTTCAATGCTGGTGGAGCTTAGTATAGATGGCCTAATAAAATGAGTACCACACACTGCTACTATGCCCAAAATTAGTGTCCAGGCAAGGTGCAGCTAAAAATTAGTAGTAATTTCAATGCTAGTGGAGCTTAGTATAGATGGCCTAATACAATGAGTACCACACACTGCTACTATGCCCAAAACTAGTGTCCAGGCAAGATGCAGGTAAAAATTAGTAGTAATTTCAATGCTATTGGAGCTTAGTATAGATGGCCTAATAAAATGAGTACCACACACTGCTACTGTTCCCAAAATTAGTGTCAAGGCAAGATGCAGCTAAAAGTTTGGAGTAATTTCAACGCCGGTGGAGCTTAGTATAGATTGTCTAATACAATGAGTACCACACACTGCTACTATGCCCAAAATTAGTGTCAAGGCAAGATGCAGCTAAAAATTAGGAGTAATTTCAATGCTGGTGGAGCTTACTTTAGATGGCCTAATACAATGAGTACCACACACTGCTACTCTGCCCAAAATTAGTGTCCAGGCAAGATGCAGCTAAAAATTAGGAGTAATTTCAATGCTGGTGGAGCTTAGTATAGAAGGCCTAATGCAATGAGTACCACACACTAGTACTATGCTCAAAATTAGTGTCCAGGCAAGATGCAGCTAAAAATTTGGAGTAATTTTAACGCTGGTTTAGCTTTGTATAGATGGCATAATACAATGAGTACCATACACCGCTACTATGCACAAAAATAGTATCCAGGCAAGTTGCAGCTAAAATTTGGAGTAATTTCTACGCTGGTGGAGCTTAGTATAGATGGCCTAATACAATGAGTACCACACACTGCTACTATGCCCAAAATTAGTGTCCAGGCAAGAAGCAGCAAAAAATTAGGAGTAATTTCAACGCTGGTGGAGCTTTGTATACAGGTCCATCTCAAAAGGACCTGGCACCTGCTCACAGTGCCAAAACCACTGGTAAATGGTTTACTGACCATGGTATTACTGTGCTCAATTGGCCTGCCAACTCTCCTGACCGGAACCCCATAGAGAATCTGTGGGATATTGTGAAGAGAAAGTTGAGAGACGCAAGACCCAACACTCTGGATGAGCTTAAGGCCGCTATCGAAGCATCCTGGGCCTCCATAACACCTCAGCAGTGTCACAGGCTGATTGCCTCCATGCCACACCGCATTGAAGCAGTCATTTCTGCAAAAGGATTCCCGACCAAGTATTGAGTGCATAACTGAACTTTATTATTTGATGGTTTTTTTGTTTTATTTTATTGGATGGTTGAAATATGTTAATTTTTTGAGACAGGTTTTTTGGGTTATCAGTTGTATGCCAAAATCATCAGTATTAAAACAATAAAAGACCTGACAAATTTCAGTTGGTGTGTAGTGAATCTAAAATATATGAAAGTTTAATTGTAATCATTACATTATGGAAAATAATGAAATTTAGCACTATATGCTAATTTTTTGAGAAGGACCTGTAGATGGCCTAATTCAATCAGTACCACACACTGCAGCTATGCCCAAAATTAGTGTCCAGGCAAGATGCAGCTAAAAATTATTAGTTATTTCAATGCTGGTGGAGCTTAGTATAGATTGCCTTATACAATGAGTACCAGACACTGCCACTATGCCCAAAATTAGTGTTCAGGCAAGATGCAGCAAAAAAATTAGGAGACATTTCAACGCTGGTGAAGCTTTGTATAGATGGCCTAATTCAGTCAGTACCACACACTGCAACTATGCCCAAAATTAGTATCCAGGCAAGATGCAGCTAAAAATTAGGAGTAATTGCAACGCTGGTGGAGCTTTGTATAGATAACCTAATACAATGAGTACCACACACTGCTACTTTGCCCAAAAAAAGTGTCCAGGTAAGATGCAGCTAAAAATTTGGAGTAATTTCAACACAGGTGGAGCTTTGTGTAGCTGGCCTAATACAATGAGTACCACACACTGCTACTATGCCCAAAATTAGTGTCCAGGCAAGATGCAGCTAATAATTTGGAGTAATTTCAATGCTGGTGGAGCTTTGTATAGATGGCCTAATACAATGAGTACCATACACTGCAACTATGCCCAAAATTAGTATCCAGGCAAGATGCAGCTAAAAATGTGGAGTAATATCTACGCTGGTGGAGCTTAGTATAGATGGCCTAATACAATGAGTACCACACACTGCTACTATGCCCAAAATTAGTGTCCAGGCAAGATGCAGCTAAAAATTAGGAGAAATTTCAACGCTGGTGGAGCTTAGTATAGATGGCCTAATACAATGAGTACCACACACTGCTAATATGCTCAAAATTAGTGTCCAGGCAAGATGCAGCTAAAAATTAGGAGTAATTTCAATGCTGGTGGAGCTTAGTATAGATGGCCTAATAAAATGTGTACCACACACTGCTACTATTCCCAAAATTAGTGTCAAGGCAAGATGCAGCTAAAAGTTTGGAGTAATTTCAACGCCGATGGAGCTTAGTATAGATTGTCTAATGCAATGAGTACCACACACTGCTACTATGCCCAAACTTAGTGTCAAAACAAGATGCAGCTAAAAATTAGGAGTAATTTCAATGCTGGTGGAGCATTTTTAGATGGCCTAATACAATGAGTACCACACACTGCTACTAGCCCAAAATAGTGTCCAGCAAGATGCAGCTAAAAATTTGGAGTAATTTCAATGCTGGTGGAGCTTTGTATAGATGGCCTAATACAAATAGTAACACACTTCAACTATGCCCAAAATAAGTATCCAATCAAGATGCAGCTAAAATGTGGAGTAATTTCAATGCTGGTGGAGCTTAGTATAGATGGCCTAATAAAATTAGTACCACACACTGCTCCTATGCCCAAAATTAGTGTCCAGGCAAGATGCAGCTAAAATTTAGTAGTAATTTCAATGCTAGTGGAGCTTAGTATAGATGGCCTAATACAATGAGTACCACACACTGATACTATGCCCAAAATTAGTGTCCAGGTAAGATGCAGCTAAAAATTTGGAGTAATTTCAACGCTGGTGGAGCTTTTTATACATGGCCTAATACTATGAGTACCACACACATTGCTACTATGCCCAAAACTAGTGTCCAGGCAAGATGCAGGTAAAAATTAGTAGTAATTTCAATGCTAGTGGAGCTTAGTAAAGATGGCCTAATACAATTAGTGTCCACACACAGCTACTATGCCTAAAATTAGTGTCAAGGCAAGATGCAGCTAAAAATTAGGAGTAATTTCAATGCTGGTGGAGCTTAGTATAGATGGCCTAATAAAATGAGTACCACACACTGATACTATGCCCAAAATTAGTGTCCAGGTAAGATGCAGCTAAAAATTTGGAGTAATTTCAACGCTGGTGGAGCTTTTTATACATGGCCTAATACTATGAGTACCACACATTGCTACTATGCCCAAAATTAGTGTCCAGGCAAGATGCAGCTAAAAATTTGGAGTAATTTCAATGCTGTGGAGCTTAGGTTTAGATGGCATAATACAATGAGTACCAAACTGCAACTATGCCTAAAATTAGTGTTCAGGCAAGATGCAGCAAAAATTACGAGTAATTTCAACGCTGGTGGAGCTTTGTTTAGATGGCATAATACAATGAGTACCATACATGCACTATGCCTAAAATTAGTGTCAGGCAGGATGCAGCAAAAAATTAGAGTAATTCAACGCTGGTGGAGCTTTGTATAGATGGCCTAATTCAATCAGTACCACACACTGCAACTATGCCCAAAATTAGTGTCCATGGCAAGATGCAGCTAAAAATTAGGAGTAATTGCAACGCTGGTGGAGCTTTGTATAGATGGCCTAATACAATGAGTACCACAACTGCTACTATGCCTAAAATTAGTGTCATGGCAAGATGCAGCTAAAAATTAGGAGTAATTTCAACGCTGGTGGAGCTTTGTTAGATGGCCTTATTCAATAGTACACATACTGCTACTATGCCCAAAATTAGTGACCAGGCAAGATGCAGTAGAACATTTGGAGAATTTCAACACATGTGGAGCTTTGTATAGATGGCTTTAATTCAATCAGTACCACCACTGACAACTATGCCAAAATTAGTGTCCAGTAGTGTTGAGCATTCGATACCGCAAGTATCGGGTATCGGCGATATCGCGTTATCGGATTCCGATATTAATTCCGATACTTTTCATATCGTATACCGGAATCGAGTTCCATAATTCTTTGAGAGGCAATGTGATTTTAGTCAGCCAATGAGGAATCCTACGAAGTGTGGGCACATCCTGTAGTGCTGCGGTCATCTTAACTAATGGCATGGCTGTGATTGGCTGCTGAAATGATGTCAGAATGCACTATAAAAGGCGCCGCAGCCATTTTAGCGTCACTGTGCTGTGAACTCAGTAAGGGACAGAACGCTGCTGTGCTGACTCTGAGGGACAGTTAGATATTGCGATTTTGTGTACTACTGTGCTTGAGGCAGGCTAGTTTACCAACCGCTGTGTAAAGCTTCATTTTGCCAGTGTTGTTTTAACAGCTCTGTGCAAGGTGTGTGTGTGACAGTGCAGGTGACGCTGCAGTTTGCTCTGCATCCACCGCTGTTTGTAGGCATCTGCACGTGTCACTGACTCTTTTTTTTTTTTATTTTATTTAGTGGAATTGGTGCAGCTCCATTATATTAGAAAAAAATCAAATCTATTAGTGTGACGTGCTTCCATCCGTATACAATACATTGGTTGCAAACACTATAGAAGTACAGAAAGGAGCTTTTCACAGATAGTGAATAGTTGTGTTTCAGTGTTCACTGCAGTCTGTGAGGTTTTGATTTTTTGAGTGCAGATCACGCTCCAGTTAGTTCTTCAACCACTGCTGGTTGTAGTCTGCTGAGCGTGTGTCACTGCCTCATCCTTCACATTTTTCTCTAATTGGTGCTGCTCCATTTTAGTGGAAAAAAATCTAATCTATTAGTGTGACGCGCTTCCATCCGTATACAATACATTGGTTGCAAACACTATAGAAGTACACAAAGGGGCCTTTAACAGCTACAGAACAGTTGTGTTTCAGTGTTCACTGTAGTCTGTGAGCTTTTCATTTTGTGAGTGCAGATTACGCTCCAGTTTGTTCTTCAACCACTGCCGGTTGTAGTCTGCTGAGCGTGTGTCACTGCCTCATCCTTCACATTTTTCTCTAATTGGTGCTGCTCCATTTTAGTGGAAAAAAATCTAATCTATTAGTGTGACGCGCTTCCATCCGTATACAATACATTGGTTGCAAACACTATAGAAGTACACAAAGGGGCCTTTAACAGCTACAGAACAGTTGTGTTTCAGTGTTCACTGTAGTCTGTGAGCTTTTCATTTTGTGAGTGCAGATTACGCTCCAGTTTGTTCTTCAACCACTGCCGGTTGTAGTCTGCTGAGCGTGTGTCACTGCCTCATCCTTCACATTTTTCTCTAATTGGTGCTGCTCCATTTTAGTGGAAAAAAATCTAATCTATTAGTGTGACGCGCTTCCATCCGTATACAATACATTGGTTGCAAACACTATAGAAGTACACAAAGGGGCCTTTAACAGCTACAGAACAGTTGTGTTTCAGTGTTCACTGTAGTCTGTGAGCTTTTCATTTTGTGAGTGCAGATTACGCTCCAGTTTGTTCTTCAACCACTGCCGGTTGTAGTCTGCTGAGCGTGTGTCACTGCCTCATCCTTCACATTTTTCTCTAATTGGTGCTGCTCCATTTTAGTGGAAAAAAATCTAATCTATTAGTGTGACACGCTTCCATCCGTATACAATACATTGGTTGCAAACACTATAGAAGTACACAAAGGGGCCTTTAACAGCTACAGAACAGTTGTGTTTCAGTGTTCACTGTAGTCTGTGAGCTTTTCATTTTGTGAGTGCAGATTACGCTCCAGTTTGTTCTTCAACCACTGCCGGTTGTAGTCTGCTGAGCGTGTGTCACTGCCTCATCCTTCACATTTTTCTCTAATTGGTGCTGCTCCATTTTAGTGGAAAAAAATCTAATCTATTAGTGTGACGCGCTTCCATCCGTATACAATACATTGGTTGCAAACACTATAGAAGTACACAAAGGGGCCTTTAACAGCTACAGAACAGTTGTGTTTCAGTGTTCACTGTAGTCTGTGAGCTTTTCATTTTGTGAGTGCAGATTACGCTCCAGTTTGTTCTTCAACCACTGCCGGTTGTAGTCTGCTGAGCGTGTGTCACTGCCTCATCCTTCACATTTTTCTCTAATTGGTGCTGCTCCATTTTAGTGGAAAAAAATCTAATCTATTAGTGTGACGCGCTTCCATCCGTATACAATACATTGGTTGCAAACACTATAGAAGTACACAAAGGGGCCTTTAACAGCTACAGAACAGTTGTGTTTCAGTGTTCACTGTAGTCTGTGAGCTTTTCATTTTGTGAGTGCAGATTACGCTCCAGTTTGTTCTTCAACCACTGCCGGTTGTAGTCTGCTGAGCGTGTGTCACTGCCTCATCCTTCACATTTTTCTCTAATTGGTGCTGCTCCATTTTAGTGGAAAAAAATCTAATCTATTAGTGTGACGCGCTTCCATCCGTATACAATACATTGGTTGCAAACACTATAGAAGTACACAAAGGGGCCTTTAAAGCTACAGAACAGTTGTGTTTCAGTGTTCACTGTAGTCTGTGAGCTTTTCATTTTGTGAGTGCAGATTACGCTCCAGTTTGTTCTTCAACCACTGCCGGTTGTAGTCTGCTGAGCGTGTGTCACTGCCTCATCCTTCACATTTTTCTCTAATTGGTGCTGCTCCATTTTAGTGGAAAAAAATCTAATCTATTAGTGTGACGCGCTTCCATCCGTATACAATACATTGGTTGCAAACACTATAGAAGTACACAAAGGGGCCTTTAACAGCTACAGAACAGTTGTGTTTCAGTGTTCACTGTAGTCTGTGAGCTTTTCATTTTGTGAGTGCAGATTACGCTCCAGTTTGTTCTTCAACCACTGCCGGTTGTAGTCTGCTGAGCGTGTGTCACTGCCTCATCCTTCACATTTTTCTCTAATTGGTGCTGCTCCATTTTAGTGGAAAAAAATCTAATTTATTAGTGTGACGCGCTTCCATCCGTATACAATACATTGGTTGCAAACACTATAGAAGTACACAAAGGGGCCTTTAACAGCTACAGAACAGTTGTGTTTCAGTGTTCACTGTAGTCTGTGAGCTATTCATTTTGTGAGTGCAGATTACGCTCCAGTTTGTTCTTCAACCACTGCCGGTTGTAGTCTGCTGAGCGTGTGTCACTGCCTCATCCTTCACATTTTTCTCTAATTGGTGCTGCTCCATTTTAGTGGAAAAAAATCTAATCTATTAGTGTGACGCGCTTCCATCCGTATACAATACATTGGTTGCAAACACTATAGAAGTACACAAAGGGGCCTCTCACAGATACTGAACAGTTGTCTGCAGGGTTCACTGTAGTCTGTGAGGAATAACCACACTTAGGCCTTAACTTTTCTGACTTTCTTTATCAATCTACCAAGATGAAGAAGTCAGTGAGTAAGGCACGTGGTCGTGGTCGAGGCCGTGGATTTGCAGCAGGGAGAGGACGTGGGGATTCTGTGGCTGCTGCCGCACCCAGTGACACAGCATCCACCAGTTTTCCCCGTGAGCGTTCCTTTATGCGCACTTTTGTAGGAGCTCAGCGTACCCCCTGCTGCGTGAAGAACAAATTGAAGCCGTTGTTGGTTGGATGGCAGCCAATGCATCGACTTCAATAGCTTCCACCTCCTCTCAGGACCACAGCACTGTTGAACAACCATCAGTCTCTTCACCGCCTGCCAAATTGCCCAGGCAGTCAGAGAGCTCTGTACAGGAGCCAGCTGAGTCTCTGCTTCTGTTCTCAGAATCTGTTGGCTTGGAAACAGGGGCCCAGCCAAGCAGCATTCTGGAATGTGAAGAAGAGGCAGTATGCAGTGATGCGCAACAGCTGTGTCTCTCTGAATCTGAAGAGGCGGGTGAGCCAGTGCCGATGGTCAGCACACCGCAGAACGCATCTGATGATGATGAGACTCAGTTGCCAGTTTCTGTTGAGCATGGTGCTGGCCAGACCACCCAACAACAGCAGGTGTTGGAAGAGGGTAGTGGTGGAGATGATGAGGTCCAAGACCCAACATGGCGTGAGGAACAGGAAGGTGGTGGGAGCAGCTCTGAGGAAGAGATTGCACCAACGGTCCAAACAGTAGGGAGAGGTAGGCTGCAGACTCGCTTGCCTGTAGCCTCCAGTTTGGCACCCGTTCGGAGCAGTTCTCTTCCAACAGCCAAACCGGGCGCTCCCAGGACTTGCTCTGCGTGGTCCTTTTTTGATACAGTTGCAGATGATATTTGCTATGTAAAATGCAAGCTGTGTAATCAAAAAATTAAAAGAGGTAAAAGTGTCAGTAACCTTAATACAACAAATATGTGGAAACATGTGCGGTCAAAGCACTTTGTTGAGTTACAAAGACACACTGGAGATGTAGGCCAACCTACAGCAGCACCTACATCTTCAGCTCGTGTTGGAGCCTCTTCCTCCAGTTCACACACAGCTGGTTCGGCTTCCTCAAAGGATCGCCATGGAAGAACCTCTGTCACTGTTGTCCAGAGACACAGTGTTATTCCACCCACAGCTGCAAGTTCCCTGTCATCCTCACACACCCAGGCCACAAAACAGCCATCGGTAGCACAGGCATGGGATAAAAGACGGCCATACTCGGCAAACCATCCACGAGCACAGGCTCTGAATGCTGGCATTGCAAAACTCCTGTCCCTTGAAATGCTGTCATTCAGGCTGGTGGAGACTGACAGTTTCCGTGAATTAATGGCATTGGCAGTCCCACAATACAATGTGCCCAGCCGATTTTATTTCAGCAGGCAAGCCGTCCCTGGTCTGCAAAAGCATGTTGAGGCAAAAATTAAACATGCGCTACTAAACGCCGTCAGTAGCAAGGTCCACCTGACCACCGATGCGTGGACCAGTACCCATGGCCAGGGACGATACCTTTCACTCACTGCCCATTGGGTGAATGTTGTGGAGCCGGGTACAGATCTTGCGAGTGGCGCTGTACGTGTTCTGCCAACTCCAAGGATTGCCGGAATCAAGTCTGTCCACATTGACTCCTCCTCCTACTCCAGTTCCTCAGAATCATCGCTGCAGGAGCCGTCACGGTCTACCTCCACATGGACCCGTGGACGCTTACCTGATGCGACCGATATGAGCACAGCCGTGGCCAAACGGCAACAGGCCGTTCTGAAATTAATTCCCATGGGGAATCGTAGCCACACAGCGCAGGAGGTCTGGAATGCCATCAAGCAGGAGAGCGACGTGTGGTTTTTGCCAGCGAATCTCCAGCCAGGCTTGGTAGTGTGTGACAATGGCCGAAATCTGGTGGCAGCTCTGGGCCTTGGCAACCTCACTCACATACCATGTCTGGCACATGTGCTCAACTTGGTCGTGCAGAGTTTTTTGAGGGACTATCCGGATCTTGATGCACTGCTGCACAAGGTCCGCCTAGAGTGTGCTCACTTGCGACATTCCAGCATGGCCAGATCGCGCATTGCAGCTCTGCAACGCAGATTGCGCCTTCCTGAACATCGCATCATATGTGACGTATCCACCAGGTGGAATTCAACGTTACATATGTTGGAGCGGTTGTGTGAGCAGCAGCCAGCAGTTATGGAGTATCAGCTGCATCAGGCGCAATCAACACGCAATTTGCGCCGTCCACACTTCACCATTAATGAGTGGGCCACTATGAAGGACATGTGCCACGTTTTGCGTGCGTTTGATGAGTCAACGCAGATGGCGAGTGCAGATGATGCACTAGTCAGCCTGACTGTCCCCCTTATCTGCCTGCTTCAAAAAACACTGCAAGCAATAAGGGATGAGGTTTTGGAAGAGGTGGAGGATGAGGAGTCACAAATTCCATCACCTTCTGGAAAGTCAGCGCAACGTGGTTCCTCACAAAGGGCTGGGCAGGGCTCACTTTGTGAGGAGGATGAGGAGGAGGAGTCAATGGAGGAGGAAGACATCGCTCCAGAGGGAGGTACACAACGCTCTAGTCAGTATGTAGAGCGAGGGTGGGGTGATGCAGAGCAGGCAGAGATAACGCCTCTTGCAAAGGACAGCGTTTCTTTGCCAGTTGGGAGTCTGCAGCACATGGTTGATTTCATGCTGCAGTGCCTAAGAAACGACCGCCGCATCGCCCACATTCTCACGACGTCTGATTATTGGGTGTACACCCTCCTAGACCCTCGCTACCGGGACAACGTCAAAAGCCTCATCACACCGTTGAACCGGGAGCGTAAAATGCGGGAGTACCAAGACACACTGGTGCAATCCCTAATGTTCTACCTTACTGCCGAGAGCACTGCTGCTGCTACTGCTTTACAAAGCAGCTCTGTGCGTCGAGGCAGTGTAGAGAGCTCTGCAACAAGAGGGAGCACACGCAGTGCCTCTGCACAGGGAAAGACCAGTATGTTAAAAATGTGGCAAAGTTTTGTGGCAGCGCCACAAATGTCTACACCATCCGAGAGGGCTCCAGTCAGCGGGAGGCAACGTATCCGTCAGATGGTGACAGACTACTTGGCTTTGCCTCTCAGTGTACTCCCAGATGGCTCTTCCCCATTCAAGTTTTGGGTCTCTAAGCTGGATACATGGCCAGAGCTTAGCCAGTATGCATTGGAGGTGCTGGCTTGCCCTGCTGCCAGTGTATTATCGGAGCGCGTCTTTAGTGCTGCAGGTGGTGTACTAACAGACCGTCGCATGCGACTATCCTCCGATAATGTAGACCGGCTTACTTTTCTGAAAATGAACAAGGCATGGATCTCGGCAGAATTTGTCTGTCCGTTTTCAGATTAAATAACTGGTTCGCAACGTTATCCATGTCTCCTGTTATGTTCATCTTTCTACCACCTGAACTCTACTCCCTGGGCTCCAACACTGCCAGTTGCTGCTCAGAAGTGTCGTGTCCACAGAACAAAACACAAGCTCTACTGTTAGTGGGGTTCAGTAACGCCAGCTGTTCCCCTGCTGTGTCAACGGCAAGAA